>JAEIFU010003255.1:0-31081 GCA_018904235.1 Lordiphosa stackelbergi | reverse complement strand
ATTTTTAATTAATTTTTAAAATTTCCGGTTTTGATCTACAAATATGTGAATTATTTTTGTCAAATGTCAAATAAATAAGAATACATTACAATTTTTGAGCAATTTAACCACAGAGCTTAAAAGCAATAGCAAAATACAAATGACGTGTACAACATTTTTTGATTTGAAATTATGTTATACTTGAAGGTAAAATTTAAAAATTTGCTCTACACATCCCGCAAA
The DNA here is from genome assembly GCA_018904235.1 of Lordiphosa stackelbergi. Classification (NCBI taxonomy): domain Eukaryota; kingdom Metazoa; phylum Arthropoda; class Insecta; order Diptera; family Drosophilidae; genus Lordiphosa; species Lordiphosa stackelbergi. The sequence continues at coordinate 30,859 of JAEIFU010003255.1, read as the reverse complement.
GTTTTTCAATGATTATTAATTGAGGGCTCTGCGAAATAAGGCCCTAAAAATAAAATGAAATAAGGCCCCAACAATTTATATAGAAAACAAAAACCACCCTGTTTGATAAAATTTGGGGCGTTATTTCCTTTTTTGGGGCATTATTTCCTAAATAAAATTTTAAAATGAAATAAGTCCTCAAAAGAAGAAATGAAGTAAGACCGAAAAACTAATTTTTGGGGCCCTGTTTCATTTTTATAAGGAAATAAGACGCCAATTTTTAATATGATTTTTTGGGTTCTTGTTTAATTTTTCTTATATTTTCTAAATACAAAAATCGCATGATTTTTTGTATCAAATTTTCATTATTTAATTGAAAAAATTGATTCAATTTTAGCGCCGCTTGCGAAAATTTGAGACAAAAAAATCGCGAGATTTTTGTATTATAAACTCCTTACCACGCGCGTTTTAAAAAAAATTTGCCTGCGGCGCTCTTTCTTTTTTCCAATTTTACTTCCAAAGCAGGGACTAAACCCGAAATTAATTTCAGTTTGAGTCAAGGCATTTATATTGGCCTAAATCTTTTTTTACTTGTGCAGCAATCGGACAAGCATCCCATTCCCGTTTTCCATAAAATATAACTATAACCGTAATCGAAATCGGACGAGTTAGACACCGCAATCGATTCGTTGACAAAATTTGTTGAAAAATTTTATGTATACAGTCTGGTTTACGGAAACCGCTTGTGAAATGTGGATTTTAATAAATTTTCGAAATATTGCTCGTTTTTGGAGCCATAATTCGCCCTTCTCAGAGCCTTTCTATGTTTTGTGTGTAGAATTGAGTTTTTGAAAGAAAATCGCACTGGACTTTTGTTAATTCTTGTTGGTCCACCTCAGAAACACTGAAACAATCTAAAGATTCAACCTATTTGCTCTATCACTGTGTCTGCCCCGCGTTTTGAAAATTTTTTTAGACGGTCAAAGGCATTTGTGCTCAACCTAAAATTTCAGAATTTCGTTTAGCTTGATGATAAAAATGAACACGCAGTTAGTTTATATATTTTGGAATTCATGTTGAACAAAAAATTGTTTGAAAATTATGCAGGAAATGAAGTGCAGTTGAATTCTATAGGTAACTCCAAAATTGTAATACTATCCAAAAAAAATAATGAAAGTAGAGCCTTTGTTTTCGCCTTTGAAATGTACACCCCCTTGATTTGAAATTAGGAATGCTGAATTTGGTTGTGGTATAATATACTTTCAAATCTCTGGTCACCTAAACCCCAACAAAATTCATTTAAATCATAACATTCTAATGGCAGCTATATGATATAGACGTCCGATCTGCCTGATGTTGACATTTTTGAATAGCTTGATAAATATAAAGTACACGTACCAAGTTTCAGCTACATAGCTTTCTGACTGCGTGGCAAAGCATTCTTTAGGGGCATCTTTTTATTTGTTTATATCTTCAAAATTTCATAACTTTTAAACTATAAAAGTCTCCATCTTTTTTGAAAACACCAAAATTTAAGTTATATTTAGGGCAATAAATTGTTGTATCCTTAGAAGCTATATCATGGTGGTTAACTCTTAGAAAAAATTATAAAATAATTTTTAGCAACAATTACCTAATATTTTTAAATAATTTAAAAATCTATAAAATTATAATTTGAGTAGCTACAGTAAAATACTTTGTACCAATATCAATTTGAGACCTGTCCGATAAACCAAACCTAAGATATTTTTGAAAGTGTTTAAAATTAACAAAAAATTTTGTGCAAAAAAATAGTGGGGCGTGATCAGACTTTGTGTGAATTTTTTCTAAAAGAATGAATTTTTTCGTTGGTTCGGCAAACTTTATTTCTGGAAAACGTAAACTAACTTTTGGTGAAAAAAAAAAAATTGTGACTAAAAAAGTAGGTATCTAATCAAAAAGAATATCAGCTCAAAGCTATCAAAAACTTTCTCCACAGTTAAGAACAAAGTACTAAGTACTTAGTATTTAAGCACTCAGCATGCAAAAGGGCCGGTGGTACAGTTGGTAAGGCCCCAGAATGGCGGGCGTGGGGGCTTAAGTCACGCTGCCATGCATTTGTATTTGTGTATTGTTTGTGTATTGATAAAGCAAAATATAATGGAAGAAAAATAAAAATTGTATTTATTCCAGCTAAATGGTTCAATGTTAAGGTAAGGAATGAAGAACTGCAACTCTGTCTTGAGTCTTTTAGAAAGGAAAGAACAAGTTATCGACTTTTGTAAAAAATTTAACAATTTGATTTTGAATTTCAAATTAACTGGCTCCAAGTTTTAAACAATTTAGAAAACCTTTTTCATAAAATATGTTTTAACGACAAATGATCACGTAAACCTTCAAATGTTGGCACATTGAGGGTCGGGGTGTGCCTGTTATATTAACTTAAAATTTGGCTGTCGTATAGTTAGGTAAAAGATATACATATAAAAAAACGCTAGGTTTGGCGTAGTTCTGATCAACAAAAGACTTGTTTCATTTATTTGGCGATTCGGCCCACAGTGCATTGTAAGGCCATTTGGGGACACATACACCTATAAAGGCCACAGGCAGCGTAGCGCTTTCATTGTGCCGGTTTTGGCTGTTCAGTCGCATTGGAGTTCCCAAGCGATTATGGCGTTGCAGGCATGAGGAGCTAGCTGTTGGCTGGTAGTGGATCAGGCAAAGATCGCTGATGATTTAGCAGAGATGCCAATGAAACAGCTGTACGATCAACTAGTCTCCTTTGTGGTGTATTGTGTTCGAGACCCCGTGTCCGCAAAATCTTGAAGGTTCTTGCATAAAATATTAAAGAAAATAAGACTTCGACCAAAAACAGATGTTTAGCTAAAGCTGCTGAGGGTAGGGCTAAGAACCCTTGAAATAGCCATGCATAATTTGTTGCTATGGTGCTGTATCCTGCTTATGGTTTATTTGATAATTTGGGATTTTTTTTAGCTGGCTCGAGGTCAGTGTTTTTTTACGTGCTTATTAATCAGTTATTAATCAGTCTGAATAGTTTAAAAGTCCACAGCAATGTCTAGTGGAATTGTAAATTCTGGATTCGATGCAATTAATCTAATTCTACAATACTTTCAAAATCCTCCATTAATTCTAAACAGCTAATGAAAGTGAATATCGTTATAATATTTGTTTTATTAAATTTCATTTTGATTTGCTTCAAACTCAACGTGCGAAATTGTGTACAAATACCACTTTTTTTAACATATTCAACTAACACCATCTAATGGCATTTAAAATAAAATGTCAACAACTGTGCAATTTCCTACATAAAACCATTTTCATTGTTTGATTTTTATGAGTCCGCTAAATTTTTCACCCCTTAATACTGGAGTTTTTGCTAGTCCCCTTGTATTTGTGCACACTCTGCCAATTTGTTGGGTCAAGCACATACATATGTGGCATTGTAATGAAAAGTCAGAGATTTAGTTTAAGTGAGAAAATCTTTGTCCATTTATTTTATGCAATTTTATTTTCTTTTCTTGTTTTTTGGTCAGTCATAATCGCAGGCAATCACAATTCAGATTGCATAACAAAACTAAACAAAATGAAACAAAACCCAGAACAAAGAGCATTAAGCCTTCCTTCACTTTTGGAATTTTCGTGTGAGGTCGAAACAAAGTGTCGACACCTGCCATGAGTGATCACCGCATTCGGAGTTCGCATTACAATGCAAATAAGTGCGGTGAGGAGGGGTGCAGTGGGGGGGAAGGGCAGTTCCAGACAGTTATTACCCATATGGCCATTTCAGTTGGCAACTCGTAACCCACTCGACAAACGAAATACGGCAACACATTTAGCAGCGTAATGGAGCTTTTTATGGCATTTATAAGCGCGCCAGGCAAACCGTCAGTAACAAGGTTACCCGGAAAGACTGTCAGACAGGCAGACAGACTGCCAAAAGGACAGACATCATTCCAAACTGTCGAATGCGGCATGCTAAGGAGGAACGACACACACGGTCAGGGCAGACCAGAACTGAACAGGTGTTATGCCCGAAAGTGCCAGGTGAAAATATAAATCGAAATAACTTTAACTAGCGTTGAGGGTAGCGTCCAGAATTGGACTCGACTCGGGCTAAAAATGTGTGTAGACGTGTATAAAATATTATAAAAAAAAAAACAACCATCAAAACATAAAACAGCAAATAAAACGAAATCTTTGAAAAGATGACGAATATGACATACACTTTGGGTAGACTAAAAATGCAGTTTAAGAAGTTGAATTAAAGTATATTTTTTAATTTTGTTGAATATTTAATTTAGGACATTGTGTCACACTTTGACACAAATACAAGTGTACAATATTAATAAGAGAGCTTGAATCTTAGTAAAGCACCGAGAAGCTGAACCTGAAATAGTTGGATCGGAATTAAAAAATATTCGAACTGGACTGTTAGCAGGCTCCAGGTCAATAAGTGATGGGTTTGTTTATAACTTTTCCAAAACAAGACGTACACACACACACCACAAAAGAGGCTGGTTGACTATATAGCTATTTTATGAATCACCACAATACAATCATCAACAGTCTTTGCCTGTCCTCAGCGGGTTAGCAGAGACTACCTCATGTCCGCTTGGGAATCCCAAAGAAAGGCTTATAGCTTCTATTGCTAGTAAAAGAAATTCTGTTCCCGCAGTTAACACCGGAGCCTATTTGTTTGAATTGCCCAAATGCAATCAAACAGTCTCATTGTAATATGAGAATTTGTATGATATGATTTGAATAATAAGCCATTCTCTTGGATAGCCAAGCAGCGTTTAATGTTGGACTTAGAGACATTGAGTAAACTGGACCTGAATACCAGGAAATGATAGGTACAGAACCCTACTGCTACATGGGCAAGCACGCTATGTGAAAGCTTCTGAGAAATGAACGACCTCTTGGATAAGCACCAGGGGGGCTGAGACAAGGAAATGCAAACATAATTCCTTCTCAGCATGGCATAAACGTCGATCGACGACGACAAATCTTCTTGAGTTTTCATCACAGTGCCTAATTATCAAATCGTAACAAGGTATTGTCAATAGAATGTGACTTCAGGAGTCCCACAGGGTAGTCATCTAGGCCCGTTGCTGTTTGTACTTTTTGTAAGTGACCTTCCGCAAGTATTATCGTATGCAAATAACATTAAAATCTGTCCACCAATGGTTCTTGCCTTAATGAGCTGGAGAAATAATCTTCTCTTCTTAAACCGTTCTTTTTTTCTCTTTTTTTTTTTTGGCATAAACCCAAAAAAAAATGTTGTTCTGTTTTTTAAAATAACCTTTATTTTTATGTTTATAATACTCTAATTAATCAAAAAATCAATTGATAAGATTTTTTACGGTCACACTGATTGAGCGGTAAGCTGTCAAAGTCAGATGATTACGCACGTGTTAGCATTGTGTACAATTCATCGAAACACATTACTCAAGTTTGATTGCTTACGTTGGCCACATAAAAATAAAAATACAACTTTAAATGATGGAAAATCGTAGTTCAGGTATGTAAAACAAGAGTCTAATAACATATCCGTCAATTTTATTTGTTTTTGTCCTTGTGTAACGTGTTTTATGCATGTGTATTTTTAAGAATTTTCTTAGCAAGTTTAGCTTTGTTTCGTGGAGTAGAACTCTCAAGGCACTCCGAGGTGCTCAGGCTTTTAAATGTGGAGTTACTAACTAAAGTGTCCAGAATAATATGCAACTAAATTTGTCTGCTTTAACTTGCTTTTTCTCGAAAAAATCGCCTTTTTCCAGATGGATATACGTTTGAACATGCAAAGCTGTTAGACATTTTTGTCAGCCACAAACGATCAGAGGCCGCAGTCAAACAGCATATACTGCAAAAAATTTGCGAAAACCACCTAAGTAAAACCTCCGAAACACAAGTAAATAAAAAGGTATGCGCTTTTGTCAAATATTTTAAAAGGAAATGGACAAATTGCGGGCGAAAAACACTTAGATTTAAAAATAAGCCTTCTGAATGGCTTGATAAAAACATAGTAATTGACATCGAAGTAAATTGTGGCTCTATGAATAGAGGTGGTCCTCCAAAAGTGGACTATGAGAATGCTAGCTCCCGACAAAAACAAAAGTTGGCGACAGAGCTTTCATAAGTTAATAATAACTCGTTGCCTTTGCTTGTATGTACAAGAGTTGCTGGAGGTTTAGCTACAAAATCAGCAGATAAAGACATGGCTGCTGTTTTGAAAGCTGAGCCTTAGATACTTCGGACCCGTTGCTGTCTAGTATCTATTTAAAAGAACGACAAAATAAAAAAAATTAAAAATAATCATACCAAATCAAGTTTTCTCGCTTCTGCAGTCACCACGATTTGAATTTTTAACAAATACTGATGAAGAAGAATATCACGACGGAAACGAAGAAGATGAAAAGATCTTGATGAAGAACTTGAAGTGATTGCTTCCGACGAAGAATATTTTAAAATAGAAAAAAAAATAAGTTCTCATATGTCGTACGTATCCTAACTAAGCTGTTTAAACATAACTTAATTTAAATAATTCAATAATTGTTGTTTATTTTGAGAACACAACACCAACATAAAAATCGTCTAGTTTAAGAACAAAACCTTTGTAACTAAAGCATTGTTTTAACAAAGATGTTTGAAGTTTGTTAACATTAATAAAGTTATAAATTGTTAAAATTGAGAAGCTCGTTCTTTTTTAATAAATTTGGCCCAAATTGGTAATTTAAAATGTTCTTATCTATAACCAATTTTTTCATTAAGTGCACACAACAGATCAAATCTGAGGAAAACATATTTATTTTGAATTTTCCAAATAATTTTAGATATCATGTTCGGGGAAGGGGATGTTGGCGTGGTCGATTCATAAAATAAACAAAAACCGAAATTCTACTTTAATTTGAATAATTTATGTGCAAAAACTTAACTTCCTATCTTTCAATTTGGAGTTGATGCCAAAAAAAAAAAAAAACAAAAAAAAAAAATAAATTAAAAAAAAAATAAAAAAAAATTTTTTTTCCCCACAAAAAAAAAAAAAAAAAGGGGGTCTAATAAACAAAAAAAATTAAAATTTCAAAAAAACTTTAAAAAAAGAACGGGGTTTTTCCCCTACACCCCGGGGCCAATAGGTTTGTCATTCCGGAGGTTCAAAAAAGTCCCCAAAGGGCTTTTTCGTATCTTATGCTTAAATTATAAATACCTTTTTTTTTTTTTTTCATTAGAAAATTAGAATTTAGGGGTTAGAAAGGTTTTGGGTTTGCTGCCCTGATTTTGACTGTTGCACAGAGTAATCCAATTCCACATCCAAGACATTTAATTTTGCGCTTTTGGTAACTAATTCTGTCCCAATCAGGAGAATCATGAGTCTTCATAAGGCGTTTGTAAAATTTTTTCGGTATGCCACAAGTTAAGCCTCGTACGGAGAACCACAGAAAATTTCTTTCGTCACAGTATTTCACATAAATAAACACACTTTCTAACAGCACATGAGCATTAAAGCAAAGCCAAGGTGTTTCTAATTCTATGAAATACTGTGACGAAAGGAATTTTCTGTCGTTCTCCGTACGGGGCTTAAGTATGAATATGAAAGAAATATCTTTGGTCAATTTCTTTTTTGATAGAAATATGAATTTTTAGAAAACAAATTCTGTTTGGCTAATGCGACGCACAGTGTTCGGTTTGGCGAATTTAGCGTTGCAAAATCAAAAATTGATGGTCGATTTTTTTTGACCGCTTTGATTTAATTTAATAAAGGGAACCCCAGATAGCCCGAAAATGTTTGGTTTATTGAGTTTGGTCAATTATTTTGGATTATACATTGGTTCAAAGTTGAACAATTTTTCAAACTGATAAATTTTTGTATTTTTTTGGTTTCAAATGTCACGTTTGGGAAGGTATAAAACCATATGAAAATTCCGATTGCAATTTGGTGTTTTGCTTTTTAAAGATGCATCAATTCTGAAGAAAAATGAATAAGAAAATTTAATTTTTTAATTATTTAAGTTATTGTCGTTTTATTGAAGTTCTACTTTTGTACCTTATTTTCCCACTTTGATGGACTAGTCCACGCTTCTAGAGTGAAATTTTTTTTAAATACTTATTTTTAAATAAAAATATATTTATGTGGTCTTGCGCCGAGCAGCGTCTTGCGAGCATATGCCTGAATAATCTATGTATTTAGGTAAAATCAAAGCAAGCGGTAATATGCAAACTCGTTTTGCATTTGATGTTTAAGGCAATATCACAACATTGTGCTAAAGTAAACACATATCCTGAATGGGAATGCGCCCTGCATCCGTTGAACACGTGTATTGTCATTAAACCAAAGCGACTGGGATTAAAGATACCCATAAGGAGTATAAGGTGTACAAGTATAAGGAAACGGGGTATACAACAGAAGTTCTTGGCGGAGCTCGGGCTGAAGGTCGACTGCCATAAGCAGGACTATGGAAACACGAAAGATGGAAACACAGCTCGGACATTTTTCAATAACGCTCAAAAAACGGGAATTCATCTGAATGTCATAAAAAGGTTTAAGATCATTCTCAATGTTGATGCTTGCAAATATGGAAAATATGCCAAGGATACAAGGGCTCATTTTAAAAACTAACTCCTACTGTCCATAAAATATTGGTTCATGGTGAGCAGCTAATACAACGACAACTTTTATTGATGGGAGAGTGGTCAGAAGAAGCACAGGATTCTAAAAACAAGGACTACAAAAGATATAGATATGCGAACACGTGCAAAATATCTCGACCTCAAGAAAACACGGACCTTTTCAACATGTTGTCGGCCTCCTCTGATCCCCGTATCTCATCTCTCAGACAAATCAGATTACTTGAGGAATTAACCAACGAATATTCACCAGAAATGTTAAGTCTATTATGTACTAATGATATGAATACCTCATATTGACAACATTTTAAAGGAAAATTAACCGTTCCCTAGGTAAGACTAAATTTTAATGAAAATATATATTTTTAGTAATTAAAAATTTGTTTTTTATTAAATTTTGTTAATTTTAATTAGTTTTACAACATAATTTTTAATAAATCTTTAAAAAAAATTATGGGGCGTGCCACAGAAATCTCCAAAAATTTTGCCGACGGTTGGTTTGTAAATCTCTTGAAAAATTCGTTGGTGCCACAGAACTTCTAGAGATTTCATTTTCTAATTAGAAAATCTAGTTGCTGCACCAGATGTTTCTAATTGATGTTCCATCTCTAAAAACAGGACTGAATCTCTCGCCAAAAAATTTCCCTTATTTTAGATGTGGGTTAATTTAATGATTAACTGAAATTTTTTGATTGTGTTATATGTTTTATGATGCATTTTTAAATAATAATTCAATTTTAAGTCGCATTCTCCACCAATATAATGCAAAGTTTAAAAATTTGTTGGCGCCAAACATGAGGTATTGGTTTCCATCCCTTAATCCGCTAGCTGTCATGTAGAGGGCGCCACTTCGACAAAAGGCGCTAGTGAGAAAAGAGCTTTGCAAAATCTCCTAACAAAACATTAGAGGTTTGAAACCAACCAAAAGAAATTTCTGTGGCACCTAAGAATTGGAATTCGGTTGAAATTTGGTTGGAAGAGGTTTCTGTGGCACCCCCGCATATGTTTTTATTATTGCCTGCAACAGTTTCAGGGTATTCAACTTTTCACTTTGACAGCCGATTCTGATAAGCCCGGTAGACCTACAATGATCATTTTAAAGCTACAGAAATTCTTCATTATCGTCCCTTTGAAATTTTTCAAAAATCTCTTTCCGTTCAAAAGTTACGATCTTTGCAACGCTAAATCACCGAAACCGGCTACTGTGCAACGTCACACAAAAGAAGTGAGACATTGGGTGTTGTGTAAACAGTTGGAAGAAGTAAATAATGTAACTGTGTCTCGATTCGTGAACGACAGCATTCGTATTCTGTGGCCACACGGAAAGGAGTCAAAAGTTTTGGTGCACTTCACTGATGCTGCATATATGAACAAGCTGGTAAAAAAAGAAAAGTTTTTTAACCGAATCTCATACCCAAAACTTGTATGGCACACGATTTGAATTTAATTGCGGAAAAAGTAAGAACATCGTTTCCCTGACGCTAACTAGTTCATATAATGCCTAAAAACGCAACAAGCAAACACTCAACGAGGAGTTACCACCAGAACCGATCATACCCAGGTGGGGTACATGGTCGAAAGTGGCATCATTTTATGCAGATAGCATGGAGGGAGTAACAGAGGCCAAGTCAATGAATTTGTTTAAGGAAGCAGAAAATATTGATTTCGGAATGGATTTAAAAGAGAAATTTGAATATCATTTCCAAAATTATTAATATTTTAAATCTAAATGTTGATGATTTGTTTGGACTTGAATTCGTCACATATGAAAATATCATTCAATATTTTGCTCCAAGTACTATTTGTGACGTTTTTGGAGAGAAACGACGATTAACAATTAAGAGAAAATTATGGTTGCTTATTGTAATACCAATTATATTGAATTACTATTAAACCTATAAAATATGTATTAAGTACACAAAAAAAAGATCAAATATCACACCTATCTTTAATAATATTGAAATAATATCAATTTTTCATATCAATGTACTATAATACTACTACTATAATATCATGTTGATATTTTTTCAGATGAAGGCTGATTTGCAACTCAAAATACCCGTGGGATACTAAATATCGTGATTTTATTTTCTGTGTATCATTTCCTGTACTTTAATATCTGACAATAACACAGTTCAACAAATATTGGTCCATCTCGGGCCGGGAAATGAGGCTGATAACGTTAAACAGAGGCTTTCAAGCTGAGTAAAAGTCAATTATCAAAATTATTCTAGCACGTCAAGTTTTTAAGATATTAATGGTCAAAGTTGGTCAAAATACCTAAAAGGGCAACTTTCAATATGTATACCACCCTTTAAATCGGTTTTATATAATTTTTCGATTTGTTTAACATAGGAATTATTTTGCATATTTTGGCATATATTGTGCATATGCATTCCATGCAAATATGCAAAAAAAAATTCAAAATATGCCCATTGTTTTCAACTCTATTTTTAATGAATCGAACTTTGGTATCATCAGAATTTACCTATCTTAATCCTTAAAAAATATGCAAATATGCAAAGTCCGAGGTCTACTTATATCCAATAGTGGCTATTTCACAACTATCAATCGTCAAGCGACAGTGGAACCAAAAATTCATAAAATCAATTCCACAGTATTTTCACTTACATTTTAGAACACGAAAACTAAAACGTTTTGGAATTGCTGCGAAATTATTTTAAAAAAGTAAGTGAAATTGAGCTGTATCGACCTCAATTTTTAAGGTCATTTGAGGATTTTGTGTGGATTTTCTTTACCTATAGAAAAGACAAAATCCTTTCATATATATACTAGGAACTTGAGGTCTAGGAATTAATTTTAGACGCATGGCTTCTTGGTGAAATTTTCTTAGAATTTTCTGAAGATTTCTTTTGGCAAGATTTTGAGAAAAAAAACGACCCCCAGTACAGTATATCCATATGTTTTAGAAACATTGAAATCATTTAGTCAATAGCACAATATTCTGTTGTATGTTGAATAGTTGTATAATTGTGAACTTAACAGCCCAAGGAGGCTGAAATAAATTGAAACAAGAAGCCGTGGCTAGACAAATAAATTTTTTCCTTAATGACCTGCGAATGAGTAATGCACAACACAACTTCAAAGCGTCCTCCCCTCCATTAAACTATATATTTTCACTTTCTTGTAAAGCACAAAAACTTCACTCACTCACTTTTGCTCACTTTTAATTGGTGAGCAGAAAATCTGTCTAGAAATTTTACAGATTAAAACACATCAACCCAAGTCAAGGTGTCACATATTCTTGTCTGATCACAAAACACCTCAAATGACACAACTGTCGATCTATCCACCATAAAAGGGTATTTTTTTTTTATCAACTCTCTGGAGTTCACTCCTCCCCACTCAATGTTCGTTTCAGCGGATCCAATAAAATGTGAACACACACAACAAGGAATTTGATGCCGCGGCTCGCGATTGCCATTTATTTTTATTGCCGCACTTACCTGCTACTTAGCGCCTTTTCCTTTAGTCTCTGGATGTGGATGCGAATGTGTAGAATGTAGGCTCAGCGTCAACGCAAGCTTTAAAAAGTTTCAAGTTTGAGTTTGAGTTTTGACTTTTGTTGGGGGAAGTAGAAAGAGATAGAGAGGGGGAGAGAGAGAGAGAGTGGGTGTGTGTGAGTGTGCGACTGGCACTTTAATCAGGAATGCCAGCTGCTGCTGCTGCTGCTGCTGGTCCTATCCCGTAAATGGAGTGGGAAGACACCCAACAGCTAAAACCGTGTCTTAGGCTGAGCAGGTGTCGTAGCTGTTGCTGCTACTTTTACATAACAGACGAGTCAAGAACCTGTGGGCCATAAACTCACGCATATTTATATATCCACGTATCTAGGCGACTTTTATGGCCAGTCAAACGTATCGATATACTTGTATGTAGGTATGTATGTACTTCATTTGCACTTCATATTCGTCAGCTGCCACGCATTTATTTCGCATTTTGCGTTTTTATTGCGCAAAATTGAAGGCGAACTTTATGATCCCGGACTGGATTTTTTGGCATAAACAACAAAATATATGCATATATTAAAATACAAATACAAAATATGCGTGTACGTGACAAAAGCCTGTGGCACAGATCAAAAGTTTTTAATTTGCCTAGACGCGACCAAAGAGAAAAGTCTCGTCAGAGCCCACTTCATGGAGATTAAATTATCGCATTTGATGCTGCCATCGTTGATTCGATTTTTATGTGGAAATAAATTGAGTGAAAGTTGGGGGAGGGGCAAAACATTTTGTTTTGTTTTTTTGAACTTTTGAAAAATCCCCTCAAAGTTGCGGCTAAATGTTTAATTCACTTCGGCGCCCTAAGACCCTTGAGCACACACTCCACACTCCACTCACTCACCCCGCGTTTTTGGAATTATTTTTATTTTCACGCCCCAAAAAATATGCTTCACTTTTTTTTTACTTTTTCTTAGGCTTAATGCAGTTGCAACATTTAATTTGAAATCACTTTTCTGCCTGGCAGCTTAGTTGGCGGCGGCTCACTTCGCATTGTTTACATTTCACTTTTGCCAAAAAAAAAAAAACAACAAACACAAACAAACAAACACAAGCAAACACAACAGCAACAAACTACAACAATTGTCGTGGGCAACGACACAGGGACGCGGCGATGTTGGCGATGCGGTCAAGAGTCGCAAGCAAACGCGGCGACAACGAACGGTAAGAACGAACCGTATACCGTACACTTCGTACGTGTATGCGTGTGTGTGTGTGTGTGTGAGCGAAGGAGCAACAAACACAAAATGTGTGGCACATTCACCAAATTGGCTCGTGGAGTCTCGTCGCGGGGCACAAACCGCTGCGTTCGATATCCTAAACGAAACTGAAACACCAACCGAGCAACGAGCACACAAAACTCGGCCAATTGGTACCATCCAGCCTTCGTTTGGGCTAAGAGGCCACAGTGTTGCGTTCCACACACACACGCACACCGACGAGCGAGCACCTTGGCCAGGTCGTTGTTATCCTCGTTGTCGTTTCTTGGCCATCGTGATACGAACAATATCGGCAGGTTGTCGGCTTGTTAAGCCCGAACATCGAGTGGGCGCGTGTGGGTGTTGTGGTAGAAGATGCGCAGGCGTGAATTTTATAAATGGAAGCTAATTGTGGATGCCATTTGCATTAGAGATGCGTTGGCAATTAATGAAGAACAATTTGATTCATAAATATTCAAATCTGTTCAAAACGAATCAACTTGTTGAGAATTATAAATATTTTGTGAAAGGGATATAGGAATATCGATATTGAATTGCTTCTGTCGCTATTTTAACGAATAATTTGTTGGTTTTGGCCACCGAAATCGAAGTTTCCTGAGTAATATCAGTAATTTTAGTAACATCTAAGAGAATGCCTTTAAGACTCCTCCCTTTTTGTGACCGAAACTGACCAAAATATCCACCAAAAATATATTTATAAAATATTAGATTTCGGTATTCCGTCATCCCTTTTTTGTGCCGATTTCTCATCTTCTAAATAGCTTCTATGACTGTATCAGATAAATTTAGAGTATACTCTGTTATTTGTGTTAGTTTATGTGACAGATAGTGCTATATAGAAGATGTGAAATGTGTTCTAAGCAGAGATTTTTTCCGGTTTCTGTTATATTACAGTTGTGGGATATGGGTTACGGTTACGGCTATTAACCTTATTCTGTTTCGGGTTTTGGTTACGGTTACGGTTATTGGTATAACATATCTCTTTGACATGTGCGAGTGTCTGTGAAAACTTTCTTGCAATATCTGCGCAACAAAAATCAAACGGTAAAATGTTCAATTTGGTTTAGCTAAGTTGCATACGATGAAGTGAGACAGACTGATGAGGAAAAGCCACAACAACTGGCACAGGCCTATGCACATGTAATAGGGAATTGAACAATGCCCGTCTATTAATTAAACACTAAGTTAACGTTTGCATGCTAAGGAAAATTGCCAATACACATGTACAACCCATTTGTTTCAAAAACAAATTTTTCCATATTCAATAGTTACTGCAGAAACTTCATTTGTTTCTACATTTCTCAGCCTTCATTTGTATATCAAAAGAAAACAGTTCCCGTAAATGATTGCTTTTAATCGAGGCATCGCGCACTTAAAAATGTTAGGGTAACATAAGTGTCCACAAGCAAACTTGTCAAGAATCGAAACGCGAATAAAAATTGTTCATTACTTTCTTCCATCCAGTGTCAAGATCACAGCAGATCCTGTCAAGATACTGGCGCCAAGCTGACAAGATGACGGCGTGCCAAAAAACATATTCCTCTTATATGTATATACAGATCTTCATTCACTGAACGTTTTGTAGTAAGTAATCTGGTGCGGGTGACTTATCTGTTCCTTTCAGCGCTGCAACGTGGAATAATTGTATCGTGTCTTAATTAATGTATAATACGTAATTAGTTTTGTAGTCGTCAAAAAAGCTAAAATCTTATAATTGTGGTAATTATTTTGTTGGAATTTAGGAGATATTGAGAAGGTAAGCGTGTTTTTTTGGCTTTGGGTGCGGGGTTGTGTATGGGTGTTAATATTGGTTTGGAGAATTAAGGTAGTAAGCTGTTTTAAGGGGTTTTAATGTTGAAATCGTTGTGTGTCGTAATTTATGGAAGCGTTGTGTGTTTAGGTGTTTTGTTTTGTTTGCTGTTGTTTAATTTTCAGGGCGGGCAAAAGGAGCAAGATTTTTGACGAAATGAGTTTGTTTTTGATTAGCGTTTCGGGGATTTCAATTTTTAATTTAAAGTTTTTTCTTGTGTATTCTATTAGGCTGAACCGAGCCTAGATTTTATCCTGATTCTACTATGAATTTGACAATATTTTTTAATTCAAAACATTACAAAAGACAATACTGCTAGCCTATCAAGGCTCATGTATCAAATAATTATATCGGTGTAAAGACGGAATTCTCTTAGAACCGGGCATCGCCCCACAACTCCTTGCTGTTACATAGTGAGCATATGCCACCGTTAACAGTCTTTTTTGGGCAGGCGTTTAACCATAGCAGATCGCCTCTCGCCTTCATTATCCAGGCTATGTCCGTTTGTCGGTATGAAGGTCCTACCTCATGGCTTAAATCTTTATATATTCTCACTGCGCTTCCTGTGGCCTTAAGTAAATCTTGGCTTCGGCTCTCTGCTTTAAGTGCAGTGAGAAGCTGTATATTGCCTGTGATCCACTCAGCGTGCGATGCGTTGCTCTCCAGAGTTACCCCATTTTGCTCACACATGTCTTGAAGCTTAGAAAACCATCCCAAATTATTGCGCATCATTTTCTTAGCCAGGACATGCGGAAGTCGAGATTCTTAATACTCAAATAGTGCGCGTGCCAAGTACTTAGGATGAAGAGTTAAGCTGTAAATGTGCCCATCTTCTGGTCCAGCTTCTATTGCCAAAATATAATTCGGCATACAGTCTGGCAGCTTAAGTGTCCTCTTAATAAAATAGCGTTGCAATTGATCTGCCTCGTCGCTTATTTCTCTTCCCCATATTTGAGCTCCATAGCACTGCACCGTTCTGCTGATAGCGTTGAATATTTTCCATTTTGCAGCTAGGTTTAGGGTTCCCTTGCTTAAGAAGGTTGCTCGCTTTCGCTTCTCTCGTTCTTGCTGATACATGATTTTTGAAACTCATTGTTGGGCGTCAACTTTTTTTTCCCCTTTTTTTTATATATTTCCGCCTCCTTTTTAGAACACCATGATCTCGGACTTCGTTTTATTAACTTCCAAATTGGCAGTATAGTAACAAATATAAGGAAATATAGGAAAAGTTAAGATTTTGGTTAGCTGCTTTTTTCTTTCCGTCCATTAGCTACAATCGAATAATAAATAAACAATTTTTGTGAATAAATACGAGTTTTAATCGAGAATAAATTGAAATTTTTACTAGTAGATTAAAAACCGAAATTAACCCATTCATTTGTTTCTGTTTTGGTACTGATAACCGGTTATGTTAATAAAGGTTATAGGGTTACGGTAATAAGAAAAGTATTTTTTAGGTTATGTTTCGGTTTTCGGTTGCAAACTTTAAAGTGTTTTTAGCGGTTAAAGGTTACAGGTCTTATGGTTTTAATCTCTGGTTTGGTGGAATTGAAAATTGAAAATATTTGATTTAGTCTAAAATATTGCGTTGTTTCACACACTTGGATGCTAGAAACCATTTTATGAGACCGGCATAAAATATTGAGATGATAGTTGTGACTTGATATTATCGATAGTGGCTGTCTTTTGTGTATCCACAAATTATGCTGCGATATGCCAAGAAATCGGACAGTTGCTGATGGTCTCAGGGCGTATGTTGAGGTGCGGGATGGGGTTCGGGGTGGCTTTCCAAGTTGTTCCGTTGAGGCCTTTGTGGTGCTCTCGGTTGAGAGGTGCCTGTAAGGGCCTTGCGTTCCTCGGTTGAGGGCAATGCGGTAGGGATGTCGAAATATCGATATCAAATACTTGTTGAATATATTTTTGGTGTGTTTTGGTTAGTTTCGGCTACAAAAAGGAAGGTTTTCAAATTCTTAAGGGATATCCTATACTATTATTACAAATATTACAAATTTCCAAGAAAATGCCTTAGGAACTTTCTTTTTTCCAAAAGTTATTCGGATATCGATATCGAAAGGCTTTGTGATGAGTTCGAGAAGTATTGATTGCCAAACACAGAGCGTCTCTATATGAAGCTGTTTTTTGTTGTCCATCATAAAGCGTGTTTAATTTGTATCGATATAGGATTGGCGTAGGTCAAATCCTGATTGGTCTGAAATGGGGTTTTATTTTTGTGAACATTGGCAACGATGAAAGTCCAGGTAATACTGCGATGAGAATCCGAATTCACCAAATAAGTATGAATGATCGTCTGTTAGGCTGCATATCGGATGGATTGGTCGGTACAATGCAATGCAGGACAATTACAATAGGTAGGTGCTTAACAGTTAGGCTACGCAGCTTCCTTGGATTTATTTTGAGACGGTCCAAAGATTCGGTCACGAACAGTTTCTGCCCAAACCTTTTTGAACTTACGCCTTTCTAGATGAACTGGTCCGTCAGTAAAATTGCAACTGTTTCTTAGATCTCTATCTCAAATTAGTTCTGATTTCCTTCCGTGCTGCCCTTATCTTGACTGAACTAATTTCCCAATGGGCGGGCAAATAAATTGCTCTTAAAATTCTGTGTTTGACTGAACATTGTTTAACTTACCTTCAAATAAATAAATACCGGAAGAGCTCTTTGACAAGTTCTCATTTCCACTGTCTTCTGCACTGTTCAACACTCAACTTTTGATGGGAATTGAATCATGTTCTCGCAACACCAAAACGAAAAGTTCTCGTTTTGGAAATTTTGTTGGTCTAATGAAAGATTCGGCTGTACAAGTGAATTTCTTTTAATTTTTAGAAATTGATAGTGAAATTTGATTTTCATTTAAGTCTTAATTGATTTGTGTATTGTGTCCAGAATTTGGCCATTGCCCAGTCAAACCGAAATGTGAAACCTAAAAGTTAAACTCTCGCATCTTCGACTGTTCCATTTTCAATTGTCCGCTTGGAATTGTATGTATCTAGTGTCCATCCCGTTTGGACCAGTGGTTTGCAAAAAGTTAAAAAGAGAGCAATTTCATTCGGAAATGAAAACACAAAAACGAAACCGAAGCGGAATTGCGTTCGATTTACTTTTCGAAAAATAGTGGAATTGAGAATAAGCCACTTTTCGTAATGGTCTACAACGTGTGGCATGTGCCATATGTGCTGTAACTAGGTTTTGGTCTGAATCTACTTGGGCAGCTTTAAGCGGAGGTGTGTCTAGAACTCTCGATAAATGCCTTAAGAATCAATCTGGTTGATCTCCAGTCATCATTGTCTTGCGTGAATGCGGCATATCGCTTATCAACTGTGGCCTCTAATTTTGCTATCTTCAAGTGGTTTCAAGGGATTTGCCTTTAAGCTTTGGTTCATCCATAAAAGCTTGAGAAGTCTGAAAAAGAACCTCAGCCAAAGAAACTTGATTTTTGTAAATAAATAAATAACTGACCCACTCACTTGTGAGCATCGCTGTCAACATTCTTGTGGAACCTATTTGCCTTGTGTGTCTCGTGCCGTGCAACCGACTGGCAGTCGTGAACGACTGGCTCTCGCGTAGGCAATTCCACAACGCAACGTTGACAGCGACGTCGCGTCTTTGGTTTCCTTTTTGGCTGCTGGGCAAGTTCAAGGGAATTCCAACAACAACGACGGCGGCGGCGGCGGCGACGGCAACAAATAAATTACACATGCACACGCAACGCCACTGCATGCAAATTAAGATGGCTGCTGCTGCAGCGTTAGCACACACACACACACACACACACACATGCACAGCCTCCACCGAATGCGCGTTTCACTTTGCCAAGTCTCAGAGGGCCATTCAGTTGACCGATTTCCTGCGCCCTGATGTTGGTTCTAAGCCCTTTGCACTTGCACTTTGCTGGAGCATCAACTTGATTTTCGGTTGTCATTAAAAAAATTGCACTCAACCAGGCAAAAGTAGCAACTTCTGTTACTCCCCAAGGAGGTTGAGGTGGGTAGCATAAAAAGTGCAACAATATCCACGCAGGAGGTAACGTTAAAGAAAAGTTTCTACATTTATGCGACGCGCCGCAGCGGCTGCAATAAACTCTTTCATGTCCCCCTTAACCTTACCCCCCTGCACCGAAGTTGTCTTGCCTAGTAGCCTCAGGATACCCTTACGGCAGTTTGTCTATGCGAACTTGTCTTCCAAATGAGATTCGATTTGTTTAAATACAGAAATTTATGGGTATGAACTGGGGTGTTTCATTGATTGTGTTCTCGCACTTTCAGTCCATTGAAGACTCTAAATCTGAAATTGACATTTTTATAACCATGCCAGGGGTGGGCAAATTATAACCGACCCCATAATGTACACAGAAAATGATACAAGTATTCGTACATCGTAATACAGAGAAGACACACGATGTAGTGAGTAATTAAATCCTTTTTAAAGCTAATTCAATGTTTGGCTGGGGTCAGAATAATTACCGCAATATGCTTGACAATTCAAACTCCACTTCCATTATATTCTACTCAATTTAAGCTTTTAAAGATGAACTCAATCCTTTTTCTGATCGGATTAAGAATATCTGGCATTACGAAAAAATTTTTTCATTAGCGATAACGTATAAATGAGCCTGCTTAGAATCGCCAAGAGTGAAAACTCAGAAGAATCAATGATTCGGTATCAGCAAGCAAACAACTCATATAAGTACATTTGCTCAAAAAACCAAAATCAGTTTTACGAAAACTAGCCGCAGCTCTAGAAGATATAGCGGTACGTGGGCACCATTAGAAGACTAAATGGAATCTCTTTTGTAAAAGGCATAAAAGTGGACGCCGCTCAGTTGGCAAGCTATTTTGGTAGTCTACTTAAATTTAGCTCGAAGCAACCCTTGGAGTATGCTCTACCGTACCTTGTAAATGAAACACTAGATGGAACAATAACAGCCCATGAAGTTTCTGGCATTGTCGCGAAACTAAAAGACAACAAAGCTCCTGGTCCGGATCGCATACCGGCTGAGTTCATAAAATTTGCGTCACCAGCGTTTTTGCAAAAATTGGCAAAAGCATACAACGATATATTGCAAACCGGAAAAGCCCCCAACAGTTTTCAGAAGGCCATAATATTCCCAATTTTCAAGAAAGGCGATCCACAAGTAACAAGCAATTACAGGGGAATTACTTTTCAGAACGCGTTAGCTAAAGTCTTCTCTTCAGTTCTCCTTGAACGTCTAAGTAAATGGCTTAATACTGTCGATGTGTTAACAGAGTTTCAGTCGGGGTTTCGAAAAGGATACTCCACAGTAGATAATATCTTCTGTCTGAATACCATTGCGCGAACCTATTTAGACAACGACAAAAAACTCTATGCCTTCTTCGTGGATTTTAAGGCAGCCTTTGATTCGATTGATAGAAGAACTCTAATGTATAAGCTGAGCAGTATCGGTATATCCTCCAAATTTATACAAACCTTGCAAAGTCTGTATGAAAGCAATGAAGCAGCAGTATGGGATGGAACAAAGCTATCCGAATGGTTTCCTACTGAGTCTGGAGTCAAGCAAGGATGCTTGTTGAGCCCTGTTCTGTTTTCAATATTTCTAAACGATATAGTGGACTACCTTCCGAAAGGACTCGAAATAAACGGCCTGGAAATAAAAACCTTGTTATATGCAGATGATATAGTGGTCTTCGCCGAAACTCCCAAAGATATGCAAGACAATATCAACGCTTTGGATGAGTACTGCAAGGAGTGGGGCCTTAAAGTTAACTGCGAAAAATCAAAGATGCTTATTTTTAAGAAATATTGGAGAAGGCTTGCGTCTGCGGAAAAATGGCAAATGGGAGACATTGATTTGGAGGTGGTGAAATCATATAAATACCTAGGAGTCTGGATCTATCACAATGCCGAATTCAACTTTCACCTCGGAGAAAAACTAAAAGATGCTAAAGTAGCGATAAATAGTACTTGGAGAACGATACTTGGCAAAAAAGAGGTTCCTACCAGCACTAAGTACAAGCTGTTTAATGCCGCAGTGCGGGCAATAATGTGTTATGGTGCACAAGTATGGGGGATACGACGATACGAGGAAGTGGAAAGTCTTCAAAGATACTTTCTTAAGAAAATTTTTCGTCTACCTCAATACACACCGAACAGGATGCTATATCTGGAGACCGGATTATCGCTTCTTCATTTATATACAGCTAACCTGCATTTCGACTACATGCAAAAAGCTTTATCCATGGAGGAAAAAAGGGTACCTAGGATTTTGGCAGAGCACCTTTTAAAAGAGCGACTACAATGTTTTAGAGAGTGGGACAGTCTAGCCACGGATCACGGAGTTCGATTGAATCTTGAAGATAACGCAACATGGAAAACTTGGGCTAGGAATATTACGGTTAAAATGGATGCAGCATATAGGATGAAATTTGTTGAAGAATCCCGGAGAAGCTCAGAGCGTTTGATCTATAGGCAACTGCACTACGACCTGGGAGAGAATAACTATTTCTCCGATGAGTTTCCCATTGAAGGAATAAGAAGTGTTTTCATGGCCAGAGGTGAAATATTAAACTTGAATTTTATTCCAAATGTCACGAGAAATGACACAAACTGCCCTCTGTGCAACTGGAGGGAGCAAGAAAATGTCATCCATTTCATTGGAGGTTGCCCTATTCTGCGGGAACTCCGGCTCTCAGTTTTCGGAAAATGTACCCTTTTTCCGCACGAAATAGTAAATATCCTCAACGGCGCGGACTGGTCAAAGCTACAGAGTTATGTGATTAAAGCCTTAGCATATAGAAACAGAATCATAAAGGGATTATTTTAAAAAGGAAATTTAGTTTTTAGTTTTTTAGTATTAGTTATTTATAACATTTGTAAATCCTGCTAGCACTAATTCGCAAACCCAAAGCGCATGGCTGAACGATCTGGTATCTGGGGAAGACCCGGGAAGCCAGGTGTATTAAGCTACGTGTAGAGGGTGCGAGGCGGTGAGCGACAGACGGTTCTTTTAACCAAGTCGCCGAGTAACTAAACTTTTTATTTTTAATTTTTTTTGTATACCATTCCTTAGATTTATATAAATTTAAGTTATTCTATTTACAAAAAAAAAAGAAGAAATAAAAAACCAACTACTACTACTACTACTATGCAGTTCTGTTTCCGGTTTGATTTCCTGCTTATGATTCTTGCAGCGTAGAAGGCAAACGTTATCCAAGGACGATTCTAATAATATTTATCCAAGAGTAGTTCCGAACCGTGAACACTAAGTGTCATATGACGAACATTTTGTACTGACTTTATGAACGGCTTGGTCTTGTTTCAAGAACATTTTGTGCTTGTTATATAAGCCAAGAAGAATATTAAACACTCTCTTTCCTTACTTTCTGATTCTCTTTTTTTTTACTTTACCTTCCATTTTGCGAATCGAACTCAGGATCCTGTCAGATTACTCAGCATACAAGAAGGTAAGGGCGGCGAGGTCGTGCATTCGAGTCATCGTCAAACCGAAGATGTGTTTGATGTTTTTGGTTTTTTTTTTTTTTTTTTTTCACTTGGTTATTATTTAAGAATGTTCTCTAACTCGCTTACACCAACGACATTTCATCATAGATGAAAATTGTAATTAAAATTTGTTCCATAGAAACTTTTAAATAAAGTTCATATGGCCCAACATCGAAAAGTTGAAATAATAAAGGTTGGTGTGGCACTTACTGCCGATCGGACAGCACACGATGCACTGTGGGCCAGAAATCTCATTTTTTGTCCAAAACTCTGGCATTTCTACACCAGCCTAGCTAGGAAGATGAAATTTTCGACGAAATGATCTTAAGAGATTTAACTCAACGCACATAATTTAAAAAGCGACAAAAAATAATTTATACGAAATTAATAATCCAAATCAAAATCGAAAAAATGTTTCAACTTTTTCGTTTTTAATTATAGAAAAAATTTGTATTGGATTCGACCCAATTCTTGTAAAGTATATATAAGTACCAGATAACTAAAAAAATACATATGGCTTGATATGTCTAGTGGTTTATGAGTTATTGACCCAAGCAGTTTTTTTGAACTTGACTGCCCACACTGTCGAGGATTTTTAGTCAATCTGACTACCCTCACCGATTTTTCCATCTGTTTTACCTCCTCTTTAGATTCAATACTTAAAACAAGTAAATAAAAATAAAAATTTAATTAATTAAAAATCTATTTTTTTAACATAATACAATTTACCTTCAGTGCTTCTAAGAGCTTCGTATAAAAATAGTTTACATCAGAATGCAGTGCTATGTTCGAAGTTTAGAAAAAAGCACATTTTGGGGGTGACTGTTTAAACGTAAATGTTTGACTTCAAATGGGAATATAATTTTAAATGCGATATTATAAAAATTCAAGCAAATCCGCAGCAAAAGCGCATACCACAGCAATAGTACATTATTCAAAGAAAAGAATAAGCAATTTTGCAAGCAAATTAAGAGGGTACTTCTGTACTTTTAAAAATTTTTTTAGTTAACGCTTTCGAATGGAAAGCTCTTGATAATTTTATAAATCTAGTGCGGAAAGTCGAAAATAGGAAATCAAATTGCGGCAACTGTTGCTTTTCAAACTTTGACTATTATTATTTTTTCTTTTTGGCAAAATTTAAGCCCAATGAATTTGGTAAATAACCAATTTTAGAGACGAATCTAAATAGCTTCCAAAGTAAACAAGATAATCTAGCACCAAAAACAAGATATATTAATTTTAATTTTTTTTAATTTAAAACAAAAAATTACTCTTTCAAAATTTAAATTAAATTGCACAACTTTTTAAGGTTGAAATAAAAAAAAAACAAAAAAATTTTAATATTTTTTTTAATTTTAAGACTAAGTTTAAGTTTTTTTATTATTTTCGGTAGGTACACTTACCATTTTGAGCCAAACCTGGACTCAGAAACGTTAAACGGAGTCAAGCAAGGTATTGAATCGAAAGGTTATTGAATTTCCAACAATCGCGTAAAAACATTGTTTTTAAATCGGTTACGCAGTTTGAAAACCAAAGAACAAAAATATTTCATAGAAATAATTTTTTGCTCGAAAACGATCGAAATTTATTTTTTAGGCATTTAGAAAAAATATTAAAAAAATAGAACAAAATAGTTTTATTAGTCGTTGCTTTAGAATAACTTTTCGGACTATAGTCTCAAAGTAAACTTGGATACGGGAGACACATGAGATCGGAAATACAATCGTTTTACTTTTTAAATCCACTTGGAAAAGTGTAATATTATACCTGTATAAGTTAATCAAAGTATCGGTACTCGATAAATAAAAAAATTACGCTTTTAAACTTGACAAATTGAATTTCAATAGATTAAAATCTAGCCAAATAAAACAAAATAAAAAATATTTCCAACTTAAAAGAATAGAAATGGCGGTTGGTCGGAAAGCAATGGATATGCCGAGAAAGAGCAGGAACGTCCAGGAAATCCATCTAATGTCATCGGCTTTAATGAAACTGTTGTTATCTACTTTAATGAAACCATTCCAGCACAGCTCTTCCTCCTACAATTGCTGCATTTAAGCCACGGCATTAAGGAATAACGACCACGGGCTCGTGAAAGGTATTTATTTTGCATGACAATGCGTGGACTAATTCTGCTATAAATCTTGCGTTGATTTGTGGATCTCCTCACAAGATATGCAGCTTTATCAATGCGAAATATTATTCATTCAAAAAATGGGAACTTGAGACTCATATGATAGTGTTTTGCTGGTCTGAACGCGCCAACAACAAAACCTCAGCTCGGAAAGAAAGAGAGAGGAGAGCACGCATATGGATTTGTTGTTGCCTCATGTAGGCTTATGGCGCGCGTGGACCGTATACGCACCAGTTATTCCTTTGCGTCAAACAACAACGAATGCGTGGCTTGCGGAATGGGCTTGGGCACCCCTGCCCCAGCCAGCCATAGAAATATTTAAGAACTTTTTTTCGAAGGTCGAATTATATGTAAACATAAAACCGCCATCCATGCTCCTTCAACTCGCGTTATTATTAGACGTTGGATATGTTTATACAAATTTTGGCATCTTGGTGAAAATTCCAGGGTATCTTGTGTTGCCCACTATTTCAAAGCTCATAGCAAGAATTATTTTGGATCTCCTGAGAGACACCATTATGGACACCGGGTTGAGAAAAGGTTCGTCATGCACGGATCATATAAACACTGTCCGCATCCTGATCGAGCAATGCACGGAATTCAAATCGGAACAACATTCGTAGACTTCGCGAAAGCCTTCGACAGCGTAAGCAGGGAGTGCATTTGGCAAGGGTTGCGAAGGAGGGGGATACCGGAAAAACTTATTTCCCTCATCAGAGCGACATACGACAGCGCCCAGTGCAGAGTGCTTCATGGTGGAAAGCTCTCGCAGCCTTTCCCAGTCCTGAGCGGCGTTCGACAGGGCTGTGCTCTGTCTCCCATCCTGTTTATAATGGTGGTTGCAGATGTGTTCTCCACTATGCGACCAGCACCCAACAACAGCGGCATCAGGTGGACAATGACAACCACATTGCGGCATCTGGACTATGCAGACGATATATGCCTCCTGGCAAATAGGCTAAGCGACCTGGCAAGTGCGTTAGCCGAACTTGGCACCTCAGCTAAATCGGCAGGACTCAAAATCAACACCTCCAAAACTAAATCGCTTAGCCTTCGTTCCGGACAATCCCATGCGCTGGTTTTGGATGATCAGCCCATTGAACAAGTCCAGCAATTCAACTACCTGGGCAGCGTAGTCGCTGTGGATGGAGGTACGGAACTCGATGTGGAGTCGCGCCTTCAGAAAGCTAAGGGTGCTTTTGGGATGCTGTCGGCCGTTTGGCGATGCTCATCGTATCCACACTGGCTCAAAATCAGGCTTTTCAAGTCTAACGTAATGCCAGTGCTCCTATACGGTTCCTCCACATGGAAAATTACAACTTCCATAGTGTCGAAAATTCAAACATATGTGAACCGATGCCTGCGTCGGATATTTTGTATTTTCTGGCCTGACAGAATACGGAACTCCGAGCTGCTAAAACGCGCAAATATGGAGAGTGTCGACACCATAATACGCAGAATGAAATGGAGCTGGATAGGGCATACATTGCGTAAAAGTGAGAGCAATATCGCTAGGAAGGCAATGGAGTGGAACCCACACCAGGCAGACCCAAAGAAATTTGGAGGAGGACTGTCGGAAGACCTAGGGAGAACTTAAAGCGACGGCCAACAACAGAGTTCGTTGGAAGAGAGGAGTGGTTGATGCCCTATGTCCCACACGGGATTGGAACTAGAGGAGAAGGAGTTATTCGACGGTTTTATTCAACATAAGATGGAATATCCATAATATTAAATGCCGAGCGCCATAATATCTTAAGACAATAAATAAGATTAGTTTCAAATTGATACTTTTTTCGTATCAAATTGATACGGCTAGGGATCAAATTAATCAGGGCTGCAAACCACCTAAAACTCGAAGAGGTTCACTCCGGGCAGTGCTGCCACTTTTAGCAATTTAGTTGCTAGATCTAGCAACTTTTAAAAAAGTTGCAACTTCTTATTTAAAATGCTATTAGCCACAAATCTAGCAATTTTTAATTTTTCTTTAGCAATTTTAGCAACTTTAAAAAGCGATCAATTTGTTACTATTCTTCAGGCATTTTTGCAATTGACGTCACAAATTACGATTAATAGTGGTTCACAAGGATATCTGAACTTTTAGTGCTTGTACAACTTGAAAGAGTTTGCTCACTATTTTGATGTGTTTTGTGATTGGGTTAAGAGTGCAAGATAAGGAGTTCTAAAAATGATAGCACGGATTCCACTAATATGTGCGTATTGCAGTCCGCAATTGGCGCAAAGCTTTCGTTCGAAAGTCAACAAAAACGGAGGAGCAGGAAGCGGCACTATGCCTTCACATTGCCAAACACACGGCAATTGCGACCAAAGAAAATCTAACACGGAAGCACACTTTGTGGAGTCGTCTTCATTTCACTCAGATATTAGTCAGCTGTTTGCTGTCATTTTGGCTCTCTAAGTAATTTTTGTGACTATGTCCGTCTCCATCTAACCAACTTGTTTTCCTATGGCGACAAATACTTTGACTTACATTTTGAGTTGTCACAAAGAATGTTCTTTTTGTAAAGATGGAGTTAACAACACTCAATAAAGAGAGGATTTTAAAGTGTAGCTTCTATGTTAGATTTTCATTGTTGCGGCAAGTGATCATTTGGCAAAGTTGTGTGTGGAGTTGTTTTAAGCTTGCTAAGCTGCTGCAAAAATTAAAATAGGCAGAACGTATTAAAAATGTACTTGCAATGCATTTCATGAATGACTTACGCACCGACTTTTTTTGGACGAGTCCATTAACATTAGTGTGACAAAAATTTTTGTTTAGCTTTTTGTTGATAAAAATATAAAATTCTTAAAATACATGTATGTATGATGTAATTTTTACGATACAGAAATCATGTTCCGTTTTACTAAAAGTATTTCAATTTTTGTTTCTAAAAATACATAAATATGGGCATTTCCAAAAAAGTCACTTTTTGTCGTTCGGAACCGGGGCTCAGGAATAATTTTGTTTTATCGCTAGTTCGAAATTAAATTGGAAATTACTTAAAAATTTTAAGGGCGCGCGCACACATGTGACTGAATGATGAACTGACGGCAGAACTTAAGGTTGATCTTAACATATTACACCGAACCGATCATGCTAGCTATCTTTTAAAATCTTTAAAAATCAGTTCTAAGCACTATGATAGTTTTTCCAAAGCTTTAATACATTCGAATTTTGAAGCAAGCTTTAAATACCCAGAAAAGAATCAATGAAGTCGTTTACCGATTTGATATTTCTCACTTTTCATTGTTTTCTTGCTACTTAGAAGATTCAATTTCATCGAAGATGAATATGGTTCAGAATTATTCATGCTTTTATTTATTAGTTCCTTTTGAACCACAACACGTTTATAAGCTTGAATTTCAAGATTCAGTTGTAGAAATTGGGATTGAAATTACAATGAGAGAACGTTTTTCTAAGCACTATCTAAATATGTACGAATAATTAAGCTTACAAAAGCCTGTATGAGTTCATTAACGTGAATTGGAAATTTATAAATTCTAGTAAAAAGCACAAAAACTTTGACTAAAACATATTTAGTAGAAACATATTTTTGAACCGAACCCTTTTCGACTTTTTTCTACTCCGGTTCGGGTGCAGGTTCGGCTAGAGAAATTTATTCTGCTCCGGTTCAGGATCGGTTCGGGCTTCCCAAAAATGACGGAGCGGTTCAACTCCGAACCGGTTTTTCAGCCCTGCTCAAAATATCAACTTGACAATTTCTAGTATAAAATTGATACCAAAAATCTGTTATGGGTTTTAGTTTCAATGTAATCAAATTGATAATGATACAAATTATTTTTGCCGCCAAAATAATGCTTTTCAATGACTGAACCTAGACTATAGAGTACTTTGTTTTTATATTTTGATCGACTTAGATCTAAATAGATAGATCAATCGACCATACAGACAACCTGCTTCCTTGTTGTGGATGGTTGCTCCTGTTTGCTTGTTGAGCATTTCAAAATAGAGCTAAGAATTCAAATAAATGTTAACTTAGTGCCGCTTTTCGGCTTACTTATTGAGTGTATTTGCTGTTTCGACATTGAGCAGGCAATATTTCTTGCCTCCACCTTTGTATTATTGTTGTTGTTGCTTATCTACCGAGCAGAGCAGGGCTCCAACTGCCGCCATCTTTTGGCATTGTTCTGGCCGTTGCCTTTGTCTTGATGCAACAGCCACGAATTGCAACTACGACGACGACGTGGCATCGTCAGCACCGACGCTTACCTGGACGCCTTGGCAACCGGGACACCTTAACTCAGTTCGCCTCAATCCCACGTTCTTGTTGTTGTTGTTGATGCTGTTTTTGAAGCTGCCAAAAGACTGAGCTGTGCTTGCTGCTCGGTGCTTGGTGCTGGCTTTCAACTTAAGTGAAATAAAATACAATTTATTTGTATATTGTTTTGCTGTTGACAATTGCGCGACTGCCAATGGGTGTTGGTGGATGGGTGTGGTAGGGGGGGCATACGTCTCATTAGTGGAACATTTTGGGGGGGTGTCCATTGTTTTGTATAGCCGCCCCAGAGCCAGGCGGTGGACACTGTCATTTAATTGCATTTCAGGTTTGATTAAACAGAATGCAGCAGCAACTGCAACAGAACTGGGCCAAGTAGTCAGTAAATTGTTGGCAACAAAATACTCGTATCTTCAAATTTTAAATGTTAGATAATCGACATAACAACGGCAACGAGAAGAGCAACCAGGCGTATGCGTAATGTAAGCGACTTTTAATAATCGTTAAATTGTTTGCAAAATTTTCATAAATTTGTAAACAATTTGTGGGAGTTAGGGAAAAATGGTGAATGACTTGGAGAGGGTGGGGAGACTGACATACCCCGCGTCAATAGCGGCAAGTAAAGCATAATTAAAAACAATGTCATTAAAATAATATTAACCTTATACTCAAAAAAAATTTATAAAATTGCCCTCAAAACCCCTTAAAAAACTTCCTAGAAGGGGTGAAATGTGTGGACCAACCCCCATTATTTTCACTTCCCAACATTTTTGTTCTTGGCACCTAACCCCTCTGTCCCCTCCTTAGGGGGCTCCCATACAAAATTAATGATAAATGCATGTTTGTATGGATTAACTAATACTAATATTTTACTGCTCGACAACAATTTTCCCCAAAGTGCCAAACTATCTTTTCTAAAGTAAAATGGCCCACAGATCACGAAAATCGCCATATAAAAAAATTCTATCGACGCGTTATCGAGATATACCGATAATCGCTTTTTTTCGATTTTTACCTAAAAGCTCCCATTACTTTTTTTGTTCTTTAACCGATTTAAAACGCTATTCAAACTCATAAAGAAAAACCTTGCCACAAAGTTTTGTTTTCAGACAAAAATGAGCTGAGGTGCGAGTGTATGCTTTTAACGGTATAAAACGAATGAAAAAAACAATTTTATGCTGCCCATTGAAAATGGGTAAAGGATCGTAAGTGTGCAAATGTATGTAACAGGGAGAAAAACATTTCCGACCCTATAAGACATATATAATCTTGATCAGCATCAACAGCCGAGTCGGTTTGAAAGCCATGTCCGTGTCATAACGTCTGTCCGTCCGTCTGTCCGTCCGTCTGTCTGGTGACTCTGTCTGAACGCGTCGATCTCAGAATGTGATAAGATAAGTTTGACATGCTGTAGGACCGATAAACTAACTTTATCTGTACTGATCAAGTTTGTTTTAAAATTTTGGCCACGCCCCCTCCGCCCCAACAATTTGGAAAAAACGTTATATCTCCCACAGTTTTGAAGATGGGCGATTCGTGCTTTCGAGAGATAGTTAGTAATTAGCAAAATAAATCGATTTGCCGAAGGAAGCCAGATAAAAAATCAGATGAAACGATCAAGGAAGTTCATGAGCAAAAATGCGATCAAAGCTCCCCCGCTACCACCCCACCCACCTAAAAAATGCTGCATATACTTTTCGGATACTTTTCATAGAAGCTTGGAGCACTGTTAAACATGTTTTTTATGAGTAACGGGTTTATCGGGGGGGGGAAAAAGTCGGTTAAAGCCCATTTTAAACTTACGCTCTCGTTGTCAATTGTACAGGGTATATTGAAGT
>JAEIFU010003254.1:0-31083 GCA_018904235.1 Lordiphosa stackelbergi | reverse complement strand
AGATCAAAAATTTGATAATTGTAAATATCTCAAATATATTTTTATAGTATCAAAGCTATATTTTACAAAATACCTGCAGAACATATTTTTAAAGAAAACATGGAACTTAGTTGCTTTCATGTTAGCGATTTTAATTTTATTTATTGCTCGTTGAAAAAATTTTAAGAAGAAACCGTTCGGCTGACTCTCTCTTCGATCACTTCAAGTCTTTACATTTACAATATTACGACGCGACTTGAGAGCCAATATTGATCAACGCTACAAACAACTGATCAGAGAATAGTAAAGGTTCAAAAATTGGAGGTTCCGATTGTCCATCACATTTGAGCGTTGAGGACATGGGCATATTTCTATCTCTGTCGAACCGTGCCCGTCGTACATATTGAAAATGACAAAAAGTCAAATTATATCGAATTTTTAATTTTATTTTTTTCTGTATAATATAGTTTTATTAAGTACATCAATTAGTGTTAAAGGTATAGTATGAAATTCGGTTTCAAAATAATGACCAAATTAGAAGCTATTCGAACTGTGACAAAAACGGAGGTGGTTTTCAACTAAACCAAATAATCCTAATATATCTTATGAATGAATAGTTCTTTGAAATGTACATATATTGTCGGATTTAAAATTTCCATAACATTTTGGTAAAAAAATATTTATCTCTGCTGATGTCAAAATATGTCAACGACATTTTTCCATCATTATCTTAATGTGGTTTCTGCTATAATGGTATAAAACTTACAGTTAATTGCATTGCATAGTTTCTGATGGTTTCTTTAATGCATTCATGTACACCCCTTGTACCATCAAAAGATTTAGATAGCGGTAAATGAAATGTATAGTCACTTTTGCAAAAAATAAAAAATTTGCACTGTCAAAATGAGATAAATTGCGCTAGCACGGCTGGAAACTGAATATAATCACTGGGTTATTAGTAAATGTATGATTAACTCACATTACTTTAATTTGATTGTTTCCTATAAAAATTTCTTTGATAAAATATAGTGTTTTGAACCACTTTTAATTTTTTGCGATGTCCAGGCCCACATATTAGGTGTATACTGAAATGCCGTGCGATTTCATTCAGAAATAAGAGACACTCTGTGTTTTAGATTTGTTGGTATATGAGTCAAGTGCTTTAGGGGCATTATGACTATGTGAGCATATAAATACATTTCAGGCAGGTGGCAGCTTTCTGGATGGCTACCACCGCTGCTTGGTACACACTACAGTGATCAGGAAGGCGGAACGATAATTTCAAATCTAGGTTGGGAGAGAAAACGCCCCCTCCTAAATTTTCGTCGAGTTTAGAACCATCAGTGTAGATGGTAATGGCGTTAGCTCTGCTGTTAGGAAGCTTGGGATATAGACGTCGTTTGTGGTACACTGTATTTTGTAACTAATGGTATACGCGCTTGGTCTTCGGAAATGGTGTCGTGTCCCGAATTGCCCCTGTTCCAGGTATCGGATTCTCTTAGTCTTAAGGCTGTTGTGGTAGCCATTTGCTTAGCTACGAGGTCTAGAGGTAGAAGGTGAAGAATAGCATTTAGCTCTCCCATTGTTGTCGTTCGGTAAGGGCCGCTAATACATACTGGGTTTGTCCGGAAAGTAATATGACTGTCTTTCTTCTGCCGCGAATGTACTTCGGAGCGTGCGCGCCCAGACTGGATTCGGTAGAGGGCGTTCCTAGCTAACGAACGAGCGACTGGTCAGTAGTCTCCGAGCACCTGTAGAGTCAGGACAGGCATTTTCGAGCGACGTATTTCAGTGAATTCTGTGTGAAACTCGGTAAATCTGCAATAAAGACGTTTGATATGATCAAGCAGGCTTACCCAGATGTTGCTTTAGCAAGAAGTGGTGTGTTTCGGTGGCACCAGGCCTTTTTGGAGAGCCGGGAAGAGCTCGCCGATGACGACCGTGCGAAAGACCACCGACAAAAACATGTGACTCGTGTGCGCAAAGTTTTGAACTCAGACCGTCGACTAAGTATTCGTTTAATTGCCCAGATGTTAAATTTACCAAAATCTGTGGTTCATGACATTGTGACGGAGCATTTGAACATGCGCAAGGTGTGAAAAGTGACTTCTTGTGAACAGCTACCTGACCAAGGCCAGCATCCCAAGGCTGGAAGGAGCTTATTTTGAAAGTTTTTAAAGAATTGTAACGATTGGCTCAAATAAATTTTTTTTGAAATCGACTCAGTCCTATTACTTTCCGGACAAACCCTGTAGATGGTGAAGATCTCAAGGTCTACAACATTGAGTAAGCTACATTTTAAATTGAGTTTAGATCATCCTGAAGATTTAAAAGATGGCAATTGTAATGTAAGCTTCAGTTTTTCGTTTTGTGTTCAAAACCCCAAGGGGGGTTTTTTAGACGGGCCAAAACATCTAGTATTATAATAAATGATTTCTGGTTTAAAGTTTGTGCTGTCAAAATTCATTCTGTTTGTTTTTTTTTCTTTATTTTTAATCATACTCGAAAAAATAAATAAATATCTCGCCAAATTCACTTTGTTGTGATGAATCAGAAACCTTCAATTGCTCATCGGACTTCTTAAAAACCACTGAAATACCAAGAAAGTAAATTCATTTATTTTTGATTGCTTTATCAGCAAAAACAAAGCAGTTCTAAGTTCTCAACAAATTTCGTAACGATTACACAACAAAATCTTCTGTAAGTTCTGGAAATAATGACTAAAATTTAAAATGTTTCTCTTGATTAATACGAATTAAATATTATTGATTGGGGTATTTTGTTTTGATCTTAGATAATCTCTGATTTCTCAACCTTTTTTCCCCTGAAGCAT
Organism: Lordiphosa stackelbergi; assembly: GCA_018904235.1. NCBI lineage: Eukaryota > Metazoa > Arthropoda > Insecta > Diptera > Drosophilidae > Lordiphosa > Lordiphosa stackelbergi. The sequence continues at coordinate 28,271 of JAEIFU010003254.1, read as the reverse complement.
TTAACCTCAAGTTTCAAGCTGTGTGTGTGTGTGCCCAGGGCATTCCTAATCGAATTGGTCACCGGCCCACACAAATTAGCCAATCAAACACCAAGACACAACTCCCATGGAAATCATATCACAGTCACATGCCTAGACAAGCGCTCCACTCCTCTCGACACACCACTCCACTCCACTCTAGGTATGCATATGCTAAAAAAAAAAATGTGCATGGGCGTCTCTCAATATATATGCAGTCAGTCCTGTTTAAACAATCTCCTCCTGCTTGCTTACAAACTGGGCCAAGCCTTTACCCAAAAGAGAGAGAGACAGAGAGTGCATTTTTTCGCTTTTAGACCAACAAAAACGACAAAACAAAATCCAGTTTGCCAGGCCAGCAAACTGTAATAATGAAGCAACTAAACCAAGAGACAGAGAACGGACTACAGTGAAGATTCGCCTTTCAAAGCTATTACTTATGCGTATTTATAGTGACGAGTGTCCACTGTAACCTAGCAGCCTCAGAGTTGGTACGAGACTCGCGGCTCTTCGGCCTCCAACGAGTTGTTTAGTTTTAGTTGTACCCGTTTGGACAAATACAAATAGAAACAACAACAACAACAGCAGCAGCTACGAAAGACAAACAAAGGCAAATGGCAGCAGAAGGAGGAGCGGGGGGTAGACACATGTGGCAGCAGCTGGGCCAGGAACCAGCCTGGTTACTGATAACTGTAACCAAAGCTGAAACTACTGGCTGACCAGCACAGAGAACTTTTCTCTAACGGTTCCCCTTCTCTAACTCTCTCGCTCTTTTGTTTTGCTTAACATGTCAACGCTAATGAGTCATGGAGCTCATTTTTTGTGCATTTTTAATTGATTTTTTACAACGTGAAGTAATCAGCCATAAATAGCAGTAATTGCCGCTGCACTCCCAAAAATAAACCTCTCTCTCTCTCTCTTTCCCTTCTTTATGCGTGTGTTGGTGTGTTTTCCCTTTGCATGTGTTTGACACACTTTGGTGGCAGCACCACCCACCCATTGCAGCGGGGGTGTTAGGCAGCCATAAATCTACTTAAAGCGGCTTCCATAGTTCTTCCCTTCCCCCCACTCTATTTGTTTATTTGCCCCGCTGCACTTTTTTTTCAGGCTTTTTTACTTTTCATTTTTTGTGGTTGTTAGCGCTTTCTGTCTTTTGCTCTCTAATTCCCTTTTGGCTGCCTGAGAGCAGCTTACGGAATCCTCGCCGGCAGAGCTTCGATACGGAATGGGGGGAGGTGGAACGGAAAACAATGCAATGTGCAGTCGAGGGTTTCTACTTAAGGAATTCATTCGCATAAAAATTCTTGGGGATTAAAGACAGGGTTGGAGTGAGCGGGGGAGGGAGGGGGAAAGAAAAAGTTGTAGACAACTTGTGATGTAAACGTGCAACTACAAAGTCATAACTTACACCTGTCAGACGGGACCATTACTAAAGTGAAGAGAATAAAGCAATTTAGCTTGAAAGCATGAAAAATAAAAACTTCAAAGAACGATTTTCTGATCAGAATTAGATTTATTTATCTTTTAGACTGGGTGCGAATGTTCCGGACACCACAGTAAAAGGTCCTATTAACTTAATTTAGAAAATTGAATAAATCCATTGCTGGTTAGCATATATTTATTAAAAACACTAAAATTACAATCAACTTGCGCTGAACCGCTCCGGAGTCGGAGACTCCGGAATTTTAGGGAAGTCCGAACCGAACCTGAACCGGAGCAGAACAATTTTTTCTTCGCGAACCCGAACCTGAACCGGAGCAAAAAAAAAGTAGAAAAAGGTTCGGTTCAAAAAACATGTTCTATTTCGTTTTTTCTAGCTGCTTTAAATGTCAAGTTTTCCATTTTCCAATATTTGTAAGCATTGGAATAAAACCAGCTTACAAAGAAACATTTTGCTTCATTGTATAATATTCAAAAGGAACTAATAAGTAAGAGCTTTAAGAATAATAAATAAAATAACTAATGATTATTTACCATGTTTATCATCTGATGAAGATGATAGTTTTGGAAAAACTATCATTTTAAAGAACTTAACAATGACGCATTTGTTTTATTAGCTGCTCCTGCAACACAAGTATCAGTCTAGCGCACTTTTCCTACTCATATATTTGTTTTATCCGGTGATAGAGACAGCAAGAATGAAAGATTGCTGGAAGACACACTAATGATTAACTTATACCAAGTGTGTTAACTGAGGGGATAGAATTTCCCCCACTTCTGTTAAATGTTAAGTCTACTTTATTACCCCTATCGACTGTTGTCTTCGTAATTGTCGTAGTGCTAAATGCCTCCAACTAAGTTTTGCACTTGTAGCACTTAGAAGAAATATCACATACATAAATAAATAAATAAGGGCCGAAATGGGTGCACACACATACACAAAGACTTCTGTCAATTTGGCGTTGTCTGTTGTTGTCAGTTTTTGCACTTGTGCTGCCTTTGGAATTCCCAAACAGTCATAGCAAAGACCTCTGCCGACTTGCAGAAGATAGGCAAAGCCTGCTAATGATAGAACCGGGAGGTTCTTGAAACAGCTGTACAGTCGGCTTTCCTCCTTTGTGGTGTATGTGTGTCTTGTTTTAAAAGTAATGAACTAACATAAATAAATAGACTGATGGGTAGGAAATTAGTCAGCTGTTCGCTCTCGCTTACGCTCTCTGAGTGCATTTGGGAATATGCACGTCTCGCCCTAAGCACTGTGAGTTCCTATACGGACAATAAGAACTCAATGCGGACTATCGCCTATCACCACTCAAAATTGAGAGGCAGTGTACATTTTATCTCTAATACTCCATGATTTATTGACCTGGAGCCTGCTAATACGTCCGATGATCCAAGCTCGAATATGATATTATCAAGCCTAAACTTCTATATAAATATGAATAAAATTTTTAAGGCCGATTTCTCACCTTCTACCATATGTCACATAAACTTGCAAATAGCAGAGTAAATTGTGAGCTTATCTGACACATAGAAGGAAGAAGGGAAATTGAGACTAAGTTGTTTCAATTTACGAACGTGTTTTCTGAATTAGCGAAAAACTAAATAGTTGTTGGATTTAGCGACCTATTCTTAGCCTGCCAACATATATTTCTGAAAAACTAAATATTTACTGAACCCCGGTTCGAACCCGAACCTAGGTTCAGCGACCTTCTGAACCCGCTCCGTGAACCCGAACCCAAAAAATTTCACGGGTTCGAACCCCGGAGTGAACCGCTGCCATTTTATAGGAGGTTTGCAGCCCTGTTTAAACAAAAAAAAAATTTTAAATTACAACAAATATTGTTTAAAAATAATAACGCAAAAAGTAGTAACTAAAAATAAAAAAATGGCTGTTCCCGAGGTTCCAACTCCACAAAAAATGTGTTCTTTGTGAAAATTTTTATAAGACAGTTATCACTGCGTGCCGGCCATCTACGTTGTGTTTTCAATCGGTTTGGAGCATTATCTTGGACGCAAACTAGATTTTAAATAAAAGAAAAATCGAGTGTGAGACAATATCTAGAAATTTGTGTATAAGATCTTAAACAAAAAAGATCTGAGTTTTTTTTCCTTTTGGCGTAAGATAAATATATTGGAAAATGTCTTTTTAAACTGAGTAACCCAGATTTAGAATATTCCTTTTATTTTTAAAGGCGTTTGAAAAATAATTTTCTTATCGTATATGCAAAATCTTCCAAGAGCTAGTTAAAACTTTTTTGTTACTTATAAGCACTCTATCATAACCTAGGACCGTAGGCATAGTGATTTGATTATATATTGATTCTTAACGATTTTCTTCACCGATAATTATTCATTTTGCGTAATTTAATAATAAAAATAATAATAATAATTATTTCTGATCAAAAAATAAAACTAAAAATAATGATAAAAAATAATTTTTAAAATTTTTTCGCTGGAATAAAATTCTACCATAGTTTATGCGTAACGTCGAAATTATCTTAGAAACTTGGAATATTCGATTTAATTTTAAGGGTGAACCAAATCGAACCAGAACCGTGGTTCAAAAATCATGTAATATGCCGAACCGGTGGTTTCAGTCTGCGGAGAACCTTTGAACCGAGTCAGTACAAATTTCCGAGCGGTTGGAACCTTTCTTGAAAAGATGAAAGGCAAAGCCGATTTGGTACTTATAAAAATTAACCTTTTGCTCAGAAGAGTCTATCAAAATTGAATCCAGTTTAGTAAATCTTTTATCAGCAATCTTTTTCTCATTTTTCCTAAATCTAAAACTTGTAAGACTTCAAGTACCCCCCGTTCCCTCAATTTGTGTGAGTTGTTTTGTGTTTATCTTGTCGTAAACAGAATTTAGAGCACTAACTGCACATGACTTAACCCATTCCCCTAGCCACTTCATCGGCATTCAAAATTCTACTTCTTTATTCCTTCAACGTCACCGAGGGCTGTCAAAAAAGTCAGTTACCTGTTGAAAATGTTGTTGTTTTTGTTATTTTAATTGGCATTTGCCTTACCTGTCCGTTGTTCTCCCCCATCTCCCTCTTAGACCAATAAAAATAGAAAGCATTGTTGTGTGTTGGGCCTAACTCTCGTGTCAACTCGTGTCACGTACCGGTATTCCCTCGTGAGTTGCGTGTCAATGAACTCGCATGCAATTTGTATGGCTTGGCATGATGAGAATCGTTTTGCCTTTGGAATTTGGGATTGGGGATTTGTCTGTGTGTGTGTGTGAGTGTTGCTTTATTTTTAACGTTGCCTTTTTTGTATTATTAAGCCTTAATAATTTGTTTACATAAACAAACAGAAAACACGTCTTTCTTCACTTTGTTTTGTGTTTGCTGGAAAGGATTTTTGGGCGTTGTCTAATAATTTGAATTATTTTTTGTATTCTTTCAGGATCCAGCTGGCATTTTTGAGCTCATTGAAGTGGTGGGCAATGGCACCTACGGCCAGGTGTATAAGGTAAGAGCAAATTTTTTAATTTCTCATTTGCTTGGTGTTCCAGAGCAATGATCTCCCGGTCTCTCCCTCTCTCGCTCTTTTTATAATTAGCAATCATTAGAGTTTATGCTTGAATGCGTCGCCTTTTGCATATACGAAAAGTATCTGTATCTTGTGGTGCCAAAACCAGCTGCGTCATCTGCCGTCTTGTTGTTCTGAGTGCTTTAATTAGTTGAGATCCGCTAGGTTGTCTAATAACTCGAAAACCAAAAAAAGAAAACAGAAACAGAGAACAGAATTTCAACTGCTTCTCACACATTAACACATTTTTCTGGGCAAGAACGCCAACAATCATCATAATAATCACATCAAAAGATTTAAACCAAATGCCTGGCTCGCTCTCCACGCTGCGCCTGTAAGAAACAATGCCGCGACTTTGTATTTAAATTATAAGTTTTTAAAATGTATCTGCAAGATACAAATGCAGCGAACGGGCGGCGTACAAAAATAGACATTGCTTTTGTAAGTTACCGTTAGCATTTGCTGCCGCTGCTGGAAAAAAGAGAAGTAGAAGTGTGGCATGCGCGCTTGGGAGGCCAACGGCAAGTTGTTCGTTGGCCGCCGCCGCCTTCCTCTTGTTGTTGCTGCTTGCTCTCCACTTGGTGGGGGTCGCAACAACAACTAAAGGAAACTCTGCCCTGTGTTTATAAACATTGCTGCTGCTGCTGCAATTTGTGTGCTGTGAGAGAGCAACAACAACATTATACATATTTTTTTTGTGCTGATTGCATCTCATTGCCTTACCTTGGCTCTATTTGTTGGACAGGTAATTGCGTGAAAATATAAACTGCATAAAGTGTGGAAAATATATAGAAACTATGCTAGGTAGGTCGAAATTTGAACACTTGGAAATCATTAAACAAGAAGAAGAAGGAAGACTAAAATGTTATTTTTTCTTCTGAAAAGTTAGGAAATCGGCTCTGTCCTTCTAAGAAAGTCATTCAAGTCGGACTGTAATATACTCTGTACCAAAGTTTGCATATAACTGACTACATTTCACAAAAAAGAGACAGATTGACAGAAAAAAGGAGCTGGCAAAATTTAAAATGAATATTTACTTAGAAGCGACAAGTCATACAATCAATTTTGTACTGCTGTTGTTGACTAGCGGCCATTTCCAAAGAATGGTCAACTAAAAACCGAAAACATCTATTGATTTTATGCAGCTAACTTATCTTATGTATATCAATACGAATTCTGAATCAAAATTCTTATATTTTTTATGATTACGCAAAAGGATACATATAACAAGTAAGAGCGTTGCAGTCGAGCGCGCGCGCACATTGACTCTAACACTGAAATAGGCACAGCGCTTCTTTTTTCGTGCCTAACTTTGGTGTTTTTGCTCGGATCTTATTGCGCTGTTCAGAATAGATAGATATAAGTCTCTATCTCTTATAGTATCTGAGACCGACAGACGGACATGGCGAAATCGACTCGGCTGTTGATGCTGATCGAGAATATATATACTTTATAGGGACGGAAATGTTTCCTTCTCCATGGTATATACATTTGCACCACCTTATGATCCCCTTTAACCCATTTTTAATGGGTACTGGGGTATAAAAATGTATGAAAAGCATCAGAAGTACGGCGTTAGAGAAAGGCTAGTCACGTAACGAATGTCACGTTGCGTATCATATAAATTGAATCAGCTATAAATATATGGTTACATTATTACAGATCATGTTAAAATTAGTTGAACAAAGAAACATAAACGCAAAACAAGACAAAACGAACTTCCGTATTCTGTCACGTTGCGTATGCCTTTTTGTCTGCTTTTATCTTGAAACTTTACTGTCAACAACTCTCAGCTTTTACATTAAATAAAGTGCCACTAAATTACTATCCAAAAAGAAATTTTTCTTGCTTTTCTTAAAAATAAAGGCTACAAAATTCGTGTGGAAATGCCCATATGAAACATCAACTTACCTTTGAACAGTCGCTTTCAATATATGATCTAGTTTGGCAGGAATGGCACTTTCAATATTAAGGGACAATTATTGTAGCAATTTTTCTATCATAGACAAAAGTTAATGTTGTGTATCATCTCAGCCTCTTCAAAAACGTACTCTTACTCGCTTACGACTTTACCCCATAGACGAAAAATTGTGACTAAAATTGTCCCGAAAGGAACAAATTCGAAAAAATTTGACTATTCTCAAAAATTTCAAAACAGTTCGAGAGTTTGTCTATTGATGTTAAGTATTGTGCCAAACTAAATTCTTATCTCAAACCTTTTATAATAATACCATTCGTCTTAGAGCCGTGACGTTTTGAAAAGATTTGTCACGAGCCCATCTCTAGTTTAGATCCCAGCCAGCCAAATGCGGAACGCTATGAAGTTCAGGGGTAAAACTGGTCTCCCTCAGCAGCTCAAATGGTCTATGATGATACTGATCTGGAAGATTGTTTCCTTCTGCCTGTTACAAGCATTTGTACGAACTTAGTATATCGTTTTTACACTCTACACTTAAGGGAACAAAATCTTTTCATCATTAAAACAAAACATTCATTCGAAAATAAGGCTGCCTTCACACTGTTCGACACATGAGACATAAAAGCTAGTAGTGCTGTTTTTGTTACGTTTTAAATTTGAATAGCTTGTCAAATTCATAGAACTTCATAGGAAATGAAGGCTATAGAAAGGGTCATTGTCGAACAGTGAGCTAAGTCTATTTTCTATAATATCAAATGAACATACAAATTTTCTATATCATTTGAATTTAATACTGTGATCCCAATCTTTATTTATTTATCGAAATATACGAAATATCGTCCCCTTCAAAGTAAACCACGTTTCCGCTGCAATACAATTATACCAACGAATTTTCCAGTTATCATACAACTTGACAAAGTCCTCCTTCGGAATGGCCTTTAGAGACTTCTGCGATTTTTCTTTTATCATCCCAATCGAGTCAAAACGGTGTCCGTGTCCCTGGAGCTGCATTTTGAGTTTGCCAAATAGCCAAACGGGACCATCGAACACATTTAAGCTAAATAAAAGTAAATGAAATTCCAAATAGGTTTAACTTATAACTTTTAATAAGCCCCATTATTGGTGGTAAGGATGATTTTGGTCAAATTTTCGTTTTCAAGATAATTGCATTCGAACTTGACAAAAAGTGGACCTTTTTTAGTCACAGACAGTGTTACCAAGTTACAGAAAGAAAAAAATTCTCGATTGAAAAAACTCTGAAAGCTTAAACTAAAAATTGTCCTTTCACTTTGATCACAGTAGTATACAAAATCAATTCAAATCTTTATGTTTTAAGTGAATTAAATAAAAACCAATCCATTCCCTTTTTCAAAAATTTAAATGATTAATGATTGCAATTTTTGTTATTCATGGTGAGTTTAAAATAAAAATGTTTTTTTTCACTCCTGCTTTTTCGAAGCCTCCTAGAGTGTCAGAGCACCGTACCCGTACATAGAGTCCGCTGGTTCCACTGCAAAACCACAGCTCGTTTTTTAACGCAATCCAGGAGTCGATCACTTTTTATTTGTACGTAGTACTCGCAATTGTTTTGGTACACGGTTTTGTGGCCGCTTTGTGCCTTTCAACAACGCCGAAGTCTCTCTGGCCACTCATTGATTGAAGTGCATGAACAATGCTCACAGACGAATTCTGTTTACTGACGAGAAAATTTTCACCATGAAGGAATCGTTCAACAAACAGAACGATAAAGGCAAAGATTTATTGATATTATAGATGACGCATTTAAAACAAAAACGATTGCTTTTGGGAGCTGACATTGGATGCCAATGTTTGCTTCTCGCTGTCTTTACGAGGATATTTATATATATGGAAATTTAGCTATACGGCTTAGAGCAAAAATTTATAGATATAATTTATATATAGATGGCACATGTGACGCTAAAACTGATTTTTCTTGGGAGCTGACATTGGATCAAACAAAAAAGGTAGAAGCTGTATCTAAATATACATTCATCGAAATTTAATTAAAGCCACCTATATTTTGTTCAGTAAAAAATGTTAAAAACTTGTTCTCAAATTTGTTTCGACGAAAATTGTTAATAAAGGTAAATCAGTAATATCAAAAATTTTCATTAAAGTTAAAGCATGTTTTCTGCATTGTTTATAAAAAAGTTATATTTTTACTGTGAAATTTAATTAATGCCAGTCTTAAAAAAATTAAAAGGATACATAAAAAAAATCAAAAATAATGGATTTAACCTTTATTTATGAGCCTAAAAATGGCTAAGCGGCCTGGCGCTGATCATGAATTCGAACTCTGAATCCGGTATTTTGGCCCCTTCCTCAGAAAAGATTCTTGGGAACGAACTGGCCCTTCAAGAAGCTTGATTTTCGTTCATTAAATCCATTGCTAGACAATGTATGGAAGCACTATCTTGCTAAAAGATTGTATCCGTGTCCGACTCTACTAGAGTTCATGCAATAAGTTTAAGCATCCTTCTGAATTCATGCGACCGGTAATCTTGAAAAAATGAAGACTAAGCCGACATTGACGACATTTTTATAAACAAGCCAGAAGGGGATATTACGAAAAGTCAAGTGTCTTGGATGGAGGAGTGGATAAATGTGGTACTCTCAGATGAAAAAAAGGTTTACTTGAATTGGGCCAGATGGTTTTTAGTTACTAATGGCATCGACAACAATTTTACATCAATTATTTATCAATTTTCGTACAAAAAAATTTTTACTGAACAAAATATAGGTGGCTTTTAATTAAATTTCGATGAGTGTATAGTGTCTTTGGTTGGTTTGGTCTTCGGCGAAAGTGTATCAATCCGTCGATTGTCAAGCCTCTCAACGCAACATTTCTTGCAAAGAAAAAAAATGGCAAAAACGACTTAAGCAGGGGTAAAAAACCATGTACCACCTAATTTCATTTCTACGGACTATAAACTCGAGGTCCGTTCTCGAGGCTATGGCTTGCTCTACGCGACACTCAAATATTGAGTCCTTTAAGCGCGCACTTGTCCGAGCAGGGGAAAATTTCTTAATGCATAAGGTGCACACTTTGATCCATGAGTGGCCAGAGATTTTGGCGTTGCTGGAAGGCACTTTTCAAATAAGTTGTTTTACGATTTGTAGCCATTGAGTGACTGAAATAAAAAAGTTTTGAAAATTAATCATTCGTTTTTATTATATGACTATAAAACCGTGTACCTAAAACAATTTGCAAGTACTAGTTATTACATCCAAATTATATTTGAACGTTGAGCGAAATTCTTTCCCTGATCCTCTGTTTTTTAAACCTTTTTAGGTACAGAATTCATTCATATCTTAGGCTCAACTTTTTTATTTCTGGTAACTTTATTTTTGAAACTTTGTTGATTCGTTTTGCCGTAAAATGACTGAAAATGTAGACTTTAAAATGGACAATTGTTTTGTTTAAGGCAAAAACCAATTAAGTATAGGAGTCCCACATCGGCAATAAAGAGTCCGGCTATCTTGAAGCTGTCTGCTACCCAACTAATGCTGTTTTGTCATCTTGCTAGACTCTCTGCTAGTCTTTTAATATAACTGACAATACTAAAATCTTTACAACATTCCATTTTCTCCCCTGTCTGTGTAATTACTTGACAACCTGTAAATGTATATTTTCACTTTGAATGACGAAAGTAATCAGCTTCCAAAGTAAAAAAAAAAAGTTTCTTAGAAATGCCCATGTATGATGCATATTTCAGTAAATTTATATATATTTATTCTTGGCCCACCTTTCACCTTGTCTTGATCTGTCTGCCCTTATATGGCACTCCAAATGGATTAATGTACATAATTTCCTTGAATACTACTGTCAATCTGCCTCAGCAGCTTTCAAATTTATTTAATTGAAAAATTTACCATAGAAATGCGGTCAATCCGGGCTAACCCACGCCTCGTACTCCCTTTGTGTGTGAGTCTGCATTATTTTTTTTTGCAAGCTGTGGCAAGTGGCACGTGGTAACCAACAGCAACCCACTGTGTGGCTTTAAGTAGTTCATTATACTGTCGGGCTGTATGTGTATCTGTGTGAAATTAGCATGAGTAATGCTCAGATACTTCTCGTATCTGCATGTGACTAGAACGCACTTCGAAGTAACGGACACCGTCGTTCAGCTTGCTTTCTGTGCCGTATGTCTCATTTCTTTGGCATTTTTAAGTTTGTGACTGGCAACCGGTTCCAACTATTAAATACGGCAGCACAGCAGCTTATCAAACGTCAGAGTTATGACCAAATTTGTTGCCTGCTTATTAAAAAGTCGAAAAAAATGGTTTTCCAAACATTAATTAGGCATGTTTTAATGTGCAGCTGGAGCAGGGGGCGTGGGGAAGTCCATTTAGTCGTCATTTCATGTTTTCTGCGAATCTTTTAATCTTTTGTGATTTATGATGGTTCGTTGTCTATACTTTTTTTTCCTTCTTTGTTGTGTTTATTCTGTTTATAATAAGCAACTTTCTGTACAAATGTTTTCATTAAGGGGAGGCACTTCCGCTCTATTGATAAATGTGGTTTTATATGATTTGCCTGCAACTGCGCTATACCAAATTGGCCTTTATCAAATCACTCTAAATTATGAGTCATACAATTTTAATTGTAAATGACGAGAGAGCCGGACGATATAAGCCCCTTGTAGTTCCAGGGAAAAACACGTACAAGTGTGAGTTTTAACTGGTTTTTTGACATGTGCCTTTGATCCACTGATTGGAAGTGATGTGTGTAGGGGCTTAAATATTTAACACAAATTAAATCTTATTTCTTGCATTCATCCTGCTTGAAACTTTTAGCTTAACAAAAATGTTGTACAAATATATTTTATTGACAGAAAATCTACAAGAATTGTGACTTGGTCACTTTCATTTAAAATGTTTTATTGAGTATTTTATGCGTGATAATAACAACTTGTTGAAATATAAACAATTCCATTGTCTAATTTAAATTTAAGTCTACATTAATTCTGTTTATTATTATTTTCTATGGAAGCGAAATTTCCTCATAAAAAGAATAACAAATGACTTTAACACAAAGCAAAAGTTTGCCTTAACTTGAAAGCATCATTTTGTGGTTTCTCTCTAATGTGGACCACAAAAATTTCACACGCCGCTGTTGAAAGTGATAAATTTTCAACTTCCCCAAGTTTTAATTTATGCCAAAAAAAGGCAAAAACCAAACCAAAAATAAAAAAACAGCCAACCCACACATTAAAAACTGCATAACTTAGCAGCTTCGACACTTGGACAAGGTCGTACCCACCACCCACCCTTTTAAAGCTCCACCGGGCACATTGACTTTCCCCCATCGGAGATTGCTGGGCTTAGCAAAAAAATGATACCAAAACGTAATCAAAAATGTTTTGTGTACATAAAATCCCATTTATTGTTTTTGGAGTTGGGGAGGTAAGGGCAAAGCAGTTGGGTTACCTTGTCAATGAAAAAAGTGTCAGGGCTAGAGATTTAATTAAGCGAACAAAAGCAAAACATGAAATAAGAAAATTAGCAACAACACCAAAAAGTTAGTGAACCTCTAAAAGTACGAGGGCAGTGTGATAAGTTAATTGACTACTAACAAATTTTGTGTTAGCTGCTACTTTTTGGATTGTGTTTGATAGAGCCAGCAAATCAAACATTGTGTTTCGCGTAAACACTATCACTGCAGCCAATTAAAGGGTTTATAAGATCTGAAGAGCGATATTCTATCGTAGTCAAAAGATAAGTGTATATGGTCAGAATTAACAGATCGATTACAGTTTAGTTACAACTACAACAAATTAGTATTTCAAACGAATTTTGGGAAAGCTATGTTTGTTGTGGCAACTACCCAAACTTAGCATAAGTTTATTCTAGTATTCCAACTAGTTAAAGTATTTTTTTTACTAGTTGAATCTGGTGTCTGAGGCCTGTTCTCGTTTATGAATTCGCTTAATCGGCTTTGATAAGACCAGATTTCGGCTAAAGCGGTTTGTCATCGAGAGTGTATGGATGAAGATAATTGAAAATATAAAGTTAAAAGCTGAACAACTCAATTCCAATTCCTATTCCGCATGATTTGATCGAAAACGGTAATAGCTAAACAATTTCTTGGTAAGGCAATATCAATCGCATTTCATGAAGCAAATTCTGGCATGGCAACCACTCGATAATAAGAATTGGTTCTGTTACTTTCTTTAAAATAAACAAGACACCAAGGATTCCCTACAGTTCTACGCCTTAGTTTTGAATATATAAAATCAATGGCCGTATTCACCAGCAAACATAAAAAATCATACATCAAACAACATCCATCAAAAATATATTGATTGGCTTATGCTGAACGCTCTAATAAAATTTGTAGGTGAAAATAGGATGCGTCACAGTTATTGGCCTTGTTCACCAGCATACATCAAACATCATTCATTAGAAAAAGTTAATTGGCTTATGTTGAACGTTTTGATGAAATTTTAAGGTAAAAATGGTATGCGTGGAAATTAAAAGAAAAAAAAAAAAAAAATTACCTCAATAAAAATCGCAGCTGATGTAAATAAACTAAACCTAAAATTTGTGCAATTTAATATAAATATATATATAATCCTACCTAGATGTAATGTAGTTAATAATACCTGTGATAGTAGCTTTAGTTAACAACAGTCAGGTTACATTTCTGACATTACTTGACTTTAGCAAAGCTTCCGATACGGCAAACCATGACATTTTATGTACTAAACTAGCTAAATTTTTTAATTTTTCTGAAACTGCCATCAAACTTATCGCTTCGTACCTATGTGGAAGAAGACAGACAGTGAGTACCGATTATGAGAAGTCAGCAGCCCTGTCTTTGAAACTTGATGTACCTCAAGGGTCAATTCTTGGTCCACTTCTATTCTCAATGCATGTAAACGATCTCCCTGTTTCATTGTCTAACTATAATGTTCACATGTATGCCGATGATGTACAGCTTTATGTCAGTTGTCCCTTAGACAGAATAAATAAATGTGTAAATCTATGTAATAGTGAATTATCTAATGTTAGTAGATGGGCTGCTTGTAATGGTTTATCACTTAATCCGTCAAAATGTAAATGTATTGTTATATACAAAAAAACCGCTGAGCACTGAAAGCCTGCCGGACTTAATCGTAAACGGCACACCGATAAATTATGTCGAGCAGGCGCTAAACAACACTCTATAATGGGGTGATCATATGATTAAAGCCACTGGAAAGACATTTGGACTTCTAAGACTGCTCTCATTGACCCAGCAGTTTTTACCTATCGAGCTTAGACTATTGATAGCAAAAACATATCTGTCACCCATGCTCTGCTATGGAATTGAGATATTTGGCAACTGCGATACAGCTTCTCAGCGTAGGCTTAATGTAACTTTCAATAGTATTGCTAGATACGTCTACAATGTCAAGAGAAGAGAACACATCACGGGGTTGCCACGCAGATCTATGAACTTATTTGTAAGTGTTGGACTGATTTCAAGAGTATGGTACTTTTGCAAAGGGAAATTTGCACGAAAGAACCTAGCTATTTATATGGTGAATTATGCTTCAGCACATCTGCTAGAACCAAAAACATAAACAACATACGTCATAAATTAACTTGTTCAGAGACAATTTTTTGTTCACACTGTTCGTATGTAAAAATAGTTAGTAACGCAACGCAATTTAGGGTAAAACTTAAAAGAAATTTTTAGTAGCAGAAAATTAATAATAATACTTAATTACTCAAATCTTAATAATAATAATAATAAAAATCAGCTTTATATGTATTAGGTTAAGTTTAAGTAGAATTAGGATTATTGTTTATACTATGATCTTTTTTTGTATGTGACTAGTGCACTAATGTAAAACGTTATCCTTGTAGCACTAGGAATCAAAAAATTAATAAATAAAAATATATAAGCACACTTTTCTGTCCTCTCCATTTGGCCGGCACTGTTCTACTTTTACCATCAGGCTTAGATCCTTTCGTGTAGATATTGACAGCACTTGCTCTACTATGTGTCGTGTCTTCTACAATGTTTCTGGAATAATCTGCAATATTGGAAACCGTGGTTTGATGGTTGAGTATGGTTGATTTCCTGAGTTACCCAGAAAGGTACCCAGGAAAGCGATTGTCAACGTGAGCGAGGCCAAAACCCCGTTCTAAGTTCGGCTCTGGGCTACTTCTTTGATTTTTCTTTATTTCCTTCATACTGATAAGAAAGTAATGCAAGCGTTAGCCATTTTGTAAAAGGGTTTTGCGCCACTAGAAATTCTCGCTCCAAGTATCTTTATAATTTTATCAATCATCGTCAAATTCGTCAATAAAATTAACCAAAATCCTTTTTCATAGCGGTTTTCGCTTGGATTCAACTGCACTAGTTCACGTTGCGGCTAACAAGCACAAATTAGCTGCTCTGTACGGTAACAACTGGAGTAGCTGGTCAAAATTCCATGAATCCATCAACTCATCAAACTGCCCTCTTACACCGCAAAGGGAGGGGACACAGATAGGTCATCAAATATAATTTGATGAAAGAGAAAGGAGGCAGACGACAGGTGGTCACAGAGAGCAACACACTCATTTCCCTCTCTGTGTTTCTCATCTCTTTGTTTGCTCTTGGCATTGATGCCAGTGTCAATGACTCTTTTGTTAATGTTGCCAAAATGTCTACAAACAAATAAAATTTGCGCAATAATTAGTTTTTAGTGTTTTGGTTTTAACGACTCTTAACTTAAGTTTGAGTTTTTGTCGTGTAGTAAAAAAAAAAAAAACAAAACTCATGTATTTCGGGCTCTGCCTAATTTGTAGCGTTTCCTGCTTGATTTGTTTATTGGCTTTAATGTATTTTACTTGTATTCGAGTGGCATTTTATTAGCTCTGCTCCGACTGTTGCATTTAATGCGTACTGCGTGTCTCTGCGCCTGCGCAAATGTGCAGCAAATGAAGTCGTAAATAAATGGTCTTCAACTTCTTTATTTGCCGCTTGCGTGCTTTATTATCGTGTCTCTTGCTCGCTTGCTTTATAAATATGTATGCCTTGTTGTTGTTGTTGTTGTCTGCACTTGTCTGTCTACCCGGTTTGAGTCGATTCCTAAGTAATTGGGTCAAAGTTCGCTTAGCTATGTATGGTTTCAAGAAGAAATGTTAATTATATGACACAACTCTTGTCTGTCTGTGCAGGCGGCTGCTTCCGTGGGCGTAGGTTGAACACGGAGGCATTAAACATTTAGGCCTAGCCTTCAAAATAATAAACAACAACAAAAAAAGTGTGCGGAAATTATGCTTATGCAACTGGGACAAAACTATTATTCAGGAAAAAATACTGAAACTAATTTCGGTTCCGGTACGGCCCAAAAAAAAGTGTTACGGTTAAAGGTTTTATTTCGGTTCTTAGTTTAATTTAGTTGTCGATTCTGATATGGCACCCACTGGTACGTACCAGTAAAAGAATATTTCACAAAAAATTAACTTGTTATAGCTGAAAAAATTATCAAAAGCAGCTTTAAAATTCCAAAACCCGCATTAAAGAACATTCCAAAATCGCATCTGATTATCACATCTTACGAACTCTGGCCAAAAAACCACACCCTTCCGAAATCCCAAACTGTAACAAGTACAGCTAGGAGTCTTAACGTGGCACTGCACCGTTCTTCATATGGCCAACAGGATGCACGTACCATAATACGTCTTCTATCATAGGTATGGAAATGAGATAGATGCGCACGCAGAAGCAGATAAAACCCATTCTTTAAGATCCATCCAGTTTGACTAATCAGCTCCTTTCATCAACTTCTCAAAATGGTTTCTCTTTCATCAACAAAATGTCTCTGTGTAATCTCAGCCTCTAACGAGTAACATATTTCCTTACGTACTAACTTTACCAAACCCAAATTTATCTACCTAATCCAACGCAACTTTCTTCATCAGATTACTATTAGAAAGTTTTTGTAGAATTATCGGTACTACCATAGAATTCACTCAAGCTCATACCCATTTGATCGACGCTTTTATGCAAAAAATTACACCTTGACTAGTCCTGCGGTCCTTTAAAGTGGGCAAGTTTAGAAGTCGTAGCCTATCTACAATATATAGGGAGGCAAACGGCGACCGGCATCCCAGTTTAAGCCCCTGAGTGCAAAGAAAAGAAACTGTTTTTGAACCGATTCTAGTATATCTTGATAGAAGCTATACTGAGGGGACTAGATCAGAGATGGGCGCGTCGCGACGTCCCTATGCACACGTGAATTGCACAAAATCACACGTACGCTATAAGCATTGAAAGCTATTTATAGAACACGAATGTTGTGCCCGCAAATTGTGCTTGTATGCGTGTGAAAAGTGTGACGATATGTGTGCATGCCCATCTCTGGACTAGATGCTTGAGCAATACTCTAGCGATGGTCGAACAAGAGACACGTAGAGATATATATGGATCTTCAAACTCCTTAGACCAACGCTTAATGAAACCCAGCAAACTCTTACCTTTTTATACCCTGTACCCATTAAAAATTGGTAAAAGGGGATAATGAAATTGTGCAAATGTATGTAACAGGGAGAAGGAAACATCTCCGACCCTATAAAGTATATATATTCTTGATCAGCATCAATAGCCGAGTCGATTTAGCCATGTCCGTCTGTCCGTCCGTCCGTCTGTCTGTATGAACGCGTCGATCTCAGAGATGGTAAGAGATAGAGGTTTGACATGTATGGGGCAAATGCTTCTTTTATCTGTACGCAGATCAAGTTTGTTTCAAATTTTGGCCACGCCCCTTCCCGCCCCCGCAATTTGGAAAAAAAACGTTATATCTCCCACAGTTTTGAAGATAGACGGTTCGTATTTTCTAAAAATAGTTAGTAATTAGCAAAATAAATCGATTTGCCGAAGAAATGATAAAAATCGGATGAACGGTTCAGAAGTTATGAGCAAAAAAGCGAACCCGCCCCCACGCCACCACCCCACCCACCATAAAAAAAATGTTGCATACTTTTCGGATGGTCACCCTAAGGAACGCAGGAGCACTATTCAACATGTTTTTTCATGACTAACGGGTTTATTATTTGTTTTTGGTATATTTTTTTAGGATGCTCTCGTTAACGTCTTAATTGTTTAGGAAAATTATGACACAGATGTGGTCATTAAAGCAAAGCATGTGATCCTGAACTGAAGTAATACGGTCCAGAGCTCTTTGATCAATAGCGTATGTATTCAAAGCAGGTTTAGTGCGGTAAAACGACATGAACTTGCATTTATCGTGATTAAGATAGAGCATATTAACGTTGCACCAAGATTGAAGATAATTTAGGTCAAGTTGTAGACATTTATACGAATCGGGAGAAGAAAGCGTCAAAAACAGCTTAACATCATCCGCAAACATAAGGACTTGAGATGACTTAACAACCTGAGGAAGATCATTAATAAACAAACCAAAAAGTAATGGTCCTAAGTGACTACCTTGCGGTACACCAGAAGTAACACTTACTATCTCAAAAGTTAAATCATTAAAGATGACTCGTTGTTTTCTGTTTGAAAGATAGGAAGATAACCACATCAATAAATTCGGGGGAAACCCCAAGCTAGACAACTTATGAATAAGAAGTCTATAATTGACCGAATCAAAAGCTTTACTAAAGTCGGTGAAGATGACATCGGTCTGTAATTGATTAAGGAAGCCGCGACTAATTGCATTAGTGAACTCCAGAAGATTTGTCGTAGTAGATCGGCTTTTAATGAATCCGTGTTGACAAGGCGAGATGAGTGAACGGCATTGATGCTGCAGTTTTGGGATAGCACTCAGTTTTGCAATGCCACGATAGTTCTCGATGTTCGACTTATTGCCCTTTTTGTGCAGCGGGATGATAAAAGATTCCTTCCAAATGGGTGGAAAAAAGCTTTGGTCAATCGACATTCGAAAAAGTTTAGTTAAGGGCTGTGAAAGGGAGCTAGCACAGTTCTTAAGGACACAACTGGGAATCATGTCAGGGCCAAAAGCAAACGAATAATTTATCGTTGTAAGACATCTTAAAACGTCCGACTCATGAATTATGGGTTTATTTATGGCATCTGTATGAGGTTAGAGTATAGGGATAATTAGAGTCACTGATACTACTATGACATGAATAGGTAGACTGAAAGAACTCGGCAAATAAGTTGGCTATGCCCAAGTCATCAGATGCTGTACTATTGTTTAAAAAAAGGGATGGGGAATATAAATTGGAGTTACGTTTAAAGTTAACAAAAGAAAAAAATAGCTTAGGGTTGCGTCGAAAGTTATCTTTACAGCGTATGAGGTAACTTCTTTAAGACTCAGAGTTCTGTTGGTAAAAATTCGACTTTGCAATAGAGTATTTGGCGAAATCGGTTTGTAAGCCTGTCCGCTTAAATCGCTTATATCGTCTGTTTTTGACGTTCTTTAGATATGTCAATCTACGAGAAAACCATGGGGGGCTATAAGAAGAGTTAACAGTAAAGACTGGAACATGTTCATCGAATAAATGTACAGTGTGTTTTAAGAAAATAACTCTAAGCCATCATAGAGACTCAGGTTATCAAGACAGGACCAATCAACGAGTGATAGACTCCATTAGATCTGAAAAATTGGCTTTTTGAAAACAACGCCTACGGCGAGCAGAAGCGGAGCTTTCATCTGATCGTTAATGCTGATAAGTATACATATCGAAGGTCCGAGAAATCTAACTGCGAAAGTTGTGGGAGATATAAGACTGTTTAGAAATCGCGAAGAGGCAGGGGCATGGCGAACTTTTAAAAAAAACCTGATTTGTTTGCATTTATAAGCCATCCACAGTCCTTACTTGGGGTCCCTAGCTCGTACCATCTCTTTGATCTGTTCGTTCATATCGGCAGGTGGACGGATAGACGGACATGGCTTTATCGACTCGGAGATGCTTCCTTCTGCCTGTTTCATACATTTGAACAAAGATCTCGCCAAATTCTATATGCATCAATTTCGTAGACGCATTAAGATACACTTTTACTATTACTGCGTTCCTTTTTTAGATTATAAACAGACGAAAGTTAATCCATAATTTAGACCTTGAAATAAAAACGATTTCCTCAATATCATTGAATACTCCGATTACTAATCTTTCTGTTTGTGAATCATCCCATTAACCACAGTTAACAACTTTTAGCGCCTCATTTCATTTGCCCCCCAACATTTTGGCCTACTTTTTGTAAACCAAACCACTTTCAATCTCATTCCCAAATTACCGCCCACAATCGACAGTATTGAGTAGACTCCACCATTTCTTGTTTTTATTTTTTGGGACAAGGTTAAACTTACCAATACGTAAATATTTCAATATTTTTGTTGCGGCTAGCAATTTGTTGATTAAATATGCAAACTTGTAGCCTCAGTCAGTCGTCAGTCATCAGTCCATTACTCACAGATTGTGTTTGGCTTTTGGAAGCGTAGCGCTTGGATTTCATGATACCGCCACATACCACACCACTTAGGGGCATATTTAGTTTTGTTTTTGCCTGCCGATTTATGCATAAAGCTTTGAACAATTAATTTATGAGTGAAAGTTTTGTAGTTTTGGCATGCATAATTTGCCGCTGCTGCAGCGAAACAAAGAAAAGTCTTTGTCTGCTTTGGAAATGGACTTATCTAACTGTCTGCGGCTGCTGCTGGTCCCTTATCGTAAAATTGTATTATTGTCCCCAAGTATTGTAATTGCTGACAATTTACCCGTTGACCCGCAGACGTGTATTGCGGTTGGCCCTATGATTGCATTTCGATGGTTGTCTTTCTGTTTTTTACTCTCCACTTAATTTATTTAATTTCCAATTACCGAAAGGGGACTTCAGCATGCTCTCAATTAATTAGAATACTCCGAGCGAGTCGCACACACACACCCCCTATGAAAGGCTCTTGGGGGAAAAAGAAAACCGGAAATTGTTGACACGCCAAAAGTGACGTCATTATCATACACACACACACACTCACAAATTGTATTATTTATATATTTTTTTCGCCACTCCAAAAAATTATCTTTTGACACAATTCTGTGGCTTATCTCTAACCAAATAGGAAAGATTGTTGTCGTCAACATTGAAAATAACTTTGATGAGTCAATTAAATATGGGTGTTTCAAGGTGATTTTCGTGATAAGAGAAAATCATGCAAATTGTTATTGTCAATGGTAATTAAGGTTAGAAATAAGTCTAATGAATTGGATAATTGTGTTAAGTGCTTAGAACGACATTTCAGTTGAATTTTGGGCAGGCCTTACATGGATACCGGTTGGACTGTGCCACCTTTCTACTATTCTGTTTTTTTTTTTGTGCTGCGAGTAAAGCTCCATTGGGAATTACCAATAGTAGCGGAGACTCCTATAGTTCAATTCAAGTAAGTTCACTTCCGGAAGTGGCTGTTTTGTTCTTGCTAATGTTATTTAATGCGATACTTCTCGTCCTCATAAAAATGCGGCAGTTGTGATGATACCCAAGAAGGGCGAGGATCCTACAAAGCCCGACTCATATCGAATGTATTTATGTCTAATTTGTATTCATGTTTATTAAAATATACAGACTCCCTGAGGAAGGCAATACATTTGCCGAAATGCGTAGGAGAAAGCCTGAGCCAAAAAATGTTTTGACTGCCGGAAGGGAATAAGGCCGAATAACAACCCCCAATTTACACAACGAAAAACGGCCCAAAATCAAATCTACACTTCCAATTAATCTGCTACCAACTTCTTTCAAAATATTTGAAATTTTTTTTTTTTAAGAATGTTGGTAGTCAGCGCGTTTGCAGATGCTTTAGCAGACCACAAGCTTGGTTTTTTGTGCGCAGCAGCAGATCCACGAAAGCTTCGAGAAGCACCAATACTGCTCCTCCGTATTCATGGATATGATGCAGACTTTCGATCACGATTTGCACGAGGGCTAGATTTTTAGGCTGAAGACCCGGTAAAGTTGATTCAGTGTGACTCCTAGGATCAAAAATCCCACATTCAGACTCTGCGGTTAAATACCTTGGCGTGACTCTGGACCGCAGCTAGACCTGTAAAGCCCATGTGACTCATTGTGTACAACGGCTAATATCCCGATTCAACCCACGAGAAACGAGAAGTTTTTATAAACCGAGTCCTCCTGCGCATCGCTCTCTGATATGTGAGAGGCATACTACAGCACCTAAATCAATCCACAAAAATAAAAATCGTAGATATCGGGACTAATATCCATCTCAAAAGATTTTAGAAGTCGCTCAATCAAGCCAAGTAACAGAGGATTAACTTGACTACAGATTTTTTAATCCCGAAATTCT
Organism: Lordiphosa stackelbergi; assembly: GCA_018904235.1. Lineage (NCBI taxonomy): Eukaryota > Metazoa > Arthropoda > Insecta > Diptera > Drosophilidae > Lordiphosa > Lordiphosa stackelbergi. The sequence goes on along the minus strand of JAEIFU010003254.1, from coordinate 6,068 downwards.
TGTCTTGATCCCAATTTTAGCTCGGGATAGCTTGAATTTAGCTCGATACTGGTTTTCAACAACACATGGGATTGATCTTATCTAGTTATTCGAGCTCGATTTGATCCCCCAGTCAGATGCAATCAAGAAGGTTCGACATTACCTTAATCTCGATTTTCGTACTTGATTATATCTCGAAATCGGCATGTTGCAAGAATACCCGAGATTAATTAAGCTCGATATTCAATGCGAATAAGCATTGCTTTTGATTTTAAAACTAGGAAGTTATAGCCAGCTCGAGGTCATTAGTTGTTTGCATTCAACTAAAACAGGATACAAACAACATCACAATGAAGGCTGGTCGCTGTATTGCTCCATCGACTGCAATTCAACAGCTAAGGTGGCTCTTGTCGGAAAAGCTATACCTGGTAGGGAATTCCAAGGCAACATATGTGCAAAAACACTCACCCGAAAAAAGCAAGGAACGGAAACTCATGTTTAATTACTGGCTAGCGGATTCAAGCAAGTTTTAGAACAGAATCGAGAAGGACTTGACTGCAAGAAAGACTTTCACAAATAAGTTTTTTGTTATATGATTTTATTTGTTAATAATAATGTATTTTTGTTTAAATAATAAAGTCAAGTAAATAAAAATTATATTTGTTCATTCAAAGAGTAGTAGTAGTTCTTCTTTATTGTTTTGTAGATATTTTTTTTTAAAGTTTGTTTTTGAACAATATGTTATCATATAAGAAGGTGATATAACGGCAAGGCCGTCTGCATATTAAAATTATACAAGTTTTTATAATTAAATTTTACGTACTACAATAATTGTTGTTCTAAATTGGAAACATACATGTAATTTAATTTGAATTATTTTAAAAGCTTTTAATATTTTCGGTAGCGGGTTGCGTCTATGAGAAATTTCGCTAGCCTTTTCCAGTCTGATCCATTTAATATTGTTTTCATCTCCATTTCATTAAGCACAGATTTTCCCCATTTGTTGTTCGGAGCTCTTTAAATATTGGACAGGTCGCACAAAATGAGCCGTCTTCCTCTTACGTAAATTCTGGTGCATACTTCAGCACATTCTGATGGTGGGGAATATAATTTAATTCCAGCATCTCTGTCCGAGCTTTAAAATTGTTTGAGATAGTCCAGCAGTCGTATTCGCCTTTGCAGTAATTGCTTTCCTTCAGTTATGGTTTAGTTGCATTGGTGCGAGTGCTTTAGTGCAGAACCAAAACTATTACGAGCCGTCAGATTCAAGGCGGCGCTGTTTCCCATGGACTAAATAGGTCGATTTTTGAGTAATATGGAAAATATCATAAAAAAACTTACGAAAATATTTTGTTGGCCATAGTACCAGAATCGCGATTAGCAGCAAAATGACCCACCTAATGTTTACCCATTTAGCCTGACTGTATTAGTGAGAGAGATTTTCTCTCTCAGTTTGGAACTTGCTCTCGGTTTCATTTCACTTTGACATTGGAATTCCGTATTTACTTCAATCTCGAGTCAGGATCATTCGATTTTCAAGTAGAACCCGTACTTGAAATGAGAATTTTCGGATTGATACAAGCCTTTTACGAATGTTCCAATCATTTCGTACTTGTCCGCATTTTAGCTTGCCTTTTTTCACACCAGCAGGCAGATCTGACGACATCCCTCTTGACCTTTGGGTCCCTCTGGCCGCCTTATCAATTTCGCGTAGTGTTCCCTTAGCACCATCTCCCAGCAATCTTTACACGTTGCTGTTTCCCATGCAAAATGAGACAGCTAACCCTGAGTATTAGGGCTGCGTGAAAAACTGTTACCCCAGTCTAAGTCCTGTATTGTTTTCGTACTTTTTGTTAGCTATTTGTAAATAGATTAAGCTCCCATGTATCAAATATTTGCCCAATGCTGTAGTAAATGTTGAAGTTTTCAAAAGATTTTAATGCTTAATCCTTTCAATCAAATTAATTTTAAAACAATTTTGTACCTTCAATTTACTCAATTTAGAGACCTTCCTTTTGAAACCTTAAAATCCTAAAAACACATTTACAGCACTTTGAGTTTTCCCCCCAAAAAAAAAAAGGAAAAAAGACAGAAACTGGCACATCAAACAAAACTGGCTAACTGGGTTAACTGGGCCAGGTGTAGGCAGCAACAACTACAACCTGCCAATAACACAAAATGGAAAGCTTTCCAAACACTTTGAACTCTCTGCCCACTCAGACACACTCCTGGGAAAGAAATTAAAATTTAATTTAATGAAAAGCAGCCAAGTGCTAAAAAGCCTGTTAAGTGCTTGAATGAGTGGAAATGGAGCTCTCTAGTCGATTGGCTTAACTAACCTCTAACCTCAACTCCAATAACTTTAAATTGCTGACCAAATGTGAGCAATCTCTGTGAGATATGAGTGTGTAATTTTCAATTGTAGTGCTTCACAGTGCGCACACATATATGTACATTCGCTTAAAAGTTTTTTAAAAAACAACTTTGATTACTGGGTTAATTAACAGCAGCAGCAACAACAACAACAATTGATAATTGATGAGCGCTAACCCCCCTGCTCCAGCCTCTGCTCACATTTGCAAAAAAAAAATAACTAAAAAGCTTGCGTAAGTTGGCCAAACGCAGCTGTTGCCACAATTTGCCAAGACACTTGGTGGGCCAGTGGGCCGCCGCCTGACTGCCACTTGGGTTACTTACCTGACGCATCGCACGGGCGTGGTGTGGTGCTGCGGTCTTTGGTATCTATATCTTTTGCAAGTGTTGTAATTGAATTGCGGTTTTTCTTCTTGCACGTGTGTGGGAGTTTTGGGAGATTGGCTTTTGTAGGCTGATTTATTGTAACCTGCTTGCTACTCCAAGCTCAATGGGTATAGAGTGCTACATATGTGGTTAGGTTTGATGTACTGCCGGCAATAGCAGCATTGGGTTACTTAACCAAGATTGCAAGTTGTTGGCCCAGGGAAGAAAATGGAAAATTGCAATGTACACACAAGGAGGGTGGTTGAGAACTAAATTCAGTGTAGGGCCAAGTAGGTCTCTACAATTTGCTTAAAATGTTCATCCTGTTTTATTTTCTTTCCAATAATTTTTCACTTGATTCATTTCGTTTGAAATCTCATCCAGCCTCAGCCAAAGGTAAAGCTTCTTGGGGAACAAAAATGTTGTACTAGGAATTAGTGTTGTAAAAACATCGATAGCACTATCGATACTATCGATGATTGTGTATTTGGGAAACAATCGATTGTTGTGACCCGCTATCGATGAATCGGAGCAAACTTAATATTGTAACAAAGTTAGAGTAAAAATATCTTAATTTGTCATGAATTACTTATGATATTATTTCATTTCTTTCTTTGCAATTCCTTGGATTGGTAATTTGTTGTTCATTTATTCTTAAAAGCAAATTTTTTTCGATATTACTATCGATAGTAGAGGAATACTATCGATTTTCAAACTATCGATGGTGCTACATCATTGTTCAAACTATCGACAGTCGCATGTGAGCGCGCGCCCTAAATGTTCATACTTATGCGACCATGTGCAGATCCTTGATAAAAATGCATAAAATCCAGAAAAATTGTGGGTATTAGTCGATAAAGTCACAGAATCCGTTCTGGTGGTACTCAAAAGAAGACTTAGCCAGGTCTTTCAAGCTGTGATCACATAAATTGGACAATGCTGTCAATGCCATCTTTTTAGCAATCTTTGCAGTCACAGCTAAAAAATATAATATCAAAAAATCAAAGCATTTTATTTTATTTTTCCAGTTTAGTTTGGTCCGCATATTGGCAAAATGCAAACTGCATACAGCCATCAAAATCTCTTTTTTTTTTTTGTATCATAATTTTCAATCAACCGAATTACACTATGAAATGCAAATGGAAATCATTTCCCAGCGTTCGGCTCGTGTATGTGTAAATAGCGAAATGTCTTCGGCCTCTGGGGGCAACGCGTGGTCATTGCTGATCTAGATAGCACTATCTGTACATGTAAGAAAGTTAGGTCCGATTTCAAATCTTCTAGATATATATATATTGTTCCCTAATCCGAAACCACACAATGTGAGCATCCGCTTTTAAGTTATAACTAAATCCAAAATCATTAAAATGTTTTTTCACTTGAGTTTAAAACAGGGAATCAAACCGGAACCTTATATTGAAAAGAACCAATTAAGACTCGGAACCAGAACCTATATTTGTATATTTTTGGTATTACCGGTATTCGAAAACCGATATTCTTGGAACCGAATAGAATCTAAACGTTTTACCGGTACAGTTTCGGTTCTGAGCAACAACTAGACTGCAAAGCTGGCACTTAGTTTTGGGGGACTTTAAATTTTGAAGAAGGGCTGCAAACCTCCTAAAAATCGGGAGGGATTCACTACGGGGTTCGAACCCTTTAAATTTTTTTGTGATCGTGTTCACGGAGCGGGTTCAGTAGCTCGCTGAACCTGGGTTCAGGTTCCAAACCGGGGTTCAGGCTTGTTTTGTTTTCGCTGATTCAAAAAAAAAATTTTGTTAATTGGAAAAACCTTTAAAATTTCATACATATTTGGAAGTTCAGAGTCTCGATATGCGGAATAAAATATTTGAGCTCAGTAATAGATATTTTAAGGGATATTTTACTTTAAAATGAAAGGTAAATTTTAAACCAAATTTTAGGAAAGTGACTAGAAAAGTTCGATCTAATTACACAGGCTTACAAGCATTTGAAACAGAGAAGATAGCAAACTTTCCATATGTATATTTGGTCAAAAAACTAGGGACAAATCGATTTTGTCAAAAAATAACCACATTCCATATTAAAATCCAACAATTTTTATGTTATGAGCAAAATAAAAACTTTGTGTTTATGTTTTCTGTAACATCATTCAATTCAGCAACATAACAAATTTCGTTAGAAAAGGTTACTATGTGGTCACACGATTCACAATTGTAAACAAACCTCTCGTAATACGTAAGTTTATGCAATATGTAGAGTAACCCTAAAGTGCTGGGTGAAAAGGGACAATTGATTTCAATTCAGCGAACAAAAAAAATCTTGTGCTATCAGACAAATCTCTCAAATTCTTATTTTTAGAAAAGTTTTTTCTTAGGGATTTTTTAGTTGGTTCGAGGTCAATGTTTTTTACGTGCTTATTAAAAACAAACAAACCCGAGTTTTTGATTTTCCAATATATTTCAAACCCCTTCGGGATTCGTCTGCTTAGTCAGCTGTGGAGTTGATAACTTTTTCGTAAACTTCTTTTATGTCATATTTTTCGAAGTTCTATAAAACTTTCTGTTTATAAGACAATTTTTCTAAATATCACGGTAAACTAAAAAAAGGCGTGTTCTTTAAATTCATGGCTTATTTTTTTAGTGTGCATTCAGATATATTGGAAAATGGCAAAGTTAACAATTATACAAAGCATCTAGAAAAATTTTTAATTTTTATAATTCTTAACCGAACCCATTTTTTAAATATTTTTATTTTATTTGCCATTTAACAACCTGGCTATATTTCCCTCTAGAAATCGTAATATGCAGTTTATATAACATTTTGAAAAGATAATGCTCCTTTAAAACGCTCAAAATATTATGATATTTTTTAGAAGATCTGAAAAAATTGACTAAATAAATAAATAAATCAAACAGAAGAGGAGAAAGGAAGAGGTGGGCGAGGTTCGTTCGAGGTCGTTAATAATTTATTGTTACAAATAAATAAACAAAACAAAGAAGATGAAAAATAGACAAAAACTATTCGGTTTAATTCCCTGGTTTAAAATGTTTTTTGAAACGGAACAATGTCTGTCCAAAGCAAGTTTTTGTGTAGTCAAAAAAGTGTTCTTAAAGTTTAAACATTGTACTACAAAATAGAAAAACAGTTTTAAAACAGTTTTTGATAAAGTTTGTGCTAATCCTAAGTCCATTGTTCTCGATTATTCCCCTCTGTGCTTTAATTGGCTTTAAATGGAAGGTGCGATATTATCTAAGATGAATAAATCAGGTTTCGGTAAAATCGGAATTGCATTCAGTAGATTTAACTCTGCATAATATTGAGTTTAAGTGTATGTAACCGCCCCCGAAAATTGGAAAAAATGTCATATC
>JAEIFU010003253.1:0-31090 GCA_018904235.1 Lordiphosa stackelbergi | reverse complement strand
GTTGAGCAACACACACTCACTCACACAGATAAAAAAAAACATGCAAGCGCATGGATTATACGGTGGTGTTAATGGCGATGATAAGGAAGCAACATGGCAAGCCGGAAACTTGACTATAGAGCGCAGTGGACTCAAAACCACTTTAAAAAGGTCAACCGAGAGCCACAGCACACCACACACACACACACACACACAATGTGAGAGCCAAGGCAAAGTGCAGTCTATTGAGATTACGATTTCAAGCGAAGTATCTGCAGACCTGACCACAAAATGAACAACATCACAGAATTCTAGCAACGCCCGTCCCCTCCACCTTTAAGCCACCTTTCGTCTTTCTTCTCTGGGACTGTCTATTACCCTCTCCTCTGGCTTCTTACTATTGAGTCTTTCCAACTTATAATCATGACTTGTTAATCTTTACGCTGTTTCTTCGCACTTTTGTTTTGTTATTATTTTTTTGTTCTTTTTGTGCGAGTAAAGTGAAGTTTTTTTATGCTTATGATAAAGTATTATGACTTGATCAGGCATTTGGTAAAATTTGGTTTACACGGCTTTACTATTTACACACGGTTTACTATTTACAATGTCTTTATAAGGGCCTGTCACTTCAAAGTTTGTCGATACAGGGTTTTCATTGAATTTTTTATATTAGCAGCGACTGTCTTAGTCCATTTTCTACAATCTTTTCCATCTTCTCGTTCATTTCATATATACAGTGTGACCATCATTCGTTTACACATACCTTAACACTAAAATATCGTTACATTTATATATACACAATGATTTTGATAAACTTTAAACTCGCCCTATTCTGAAAAAAGTGAATTTGTGATTCGTTTTTGAAACCAAACCCCTGCTGACCTCTACTAAACAGCTTGAGAGTACAAAGTACTGCATATAAGTGTAAATGCCAGCGGTTATCTTTACTATCATCATTATGAGAGTTGATTGTCCAAACTCTGTTGATTATTATGGATGATGTAAGTGCAAAAAGCCATTGAGCGTGTTTCCTTCGTTTCTTTTTGGTCTGTGAAGGTATAACATAAACTTTTAACACTCTCGCTAGACTTTAACTAGACAACACCCACCAAAATCTTCTTCTGCCAAGTCATCAAACGTTTAAACAGCTAATCCCATTTCAAACCCAGTCGTGGTGACGCCTTTAAACTTTTCTAGATGGAGGAGAAAGTGCCCCCCCTTTCATTGCATTACTTTTTTTTTTTGTTACATTTTGGCACAGGAAGCTGCTGCCAAAAGCATTCTCATTGTGGGCGTTGCTTCTCCTCTCCTTCCGCCGCACTGGCTAGAAACAAAAAAAAAAAAAATAACAAACTTCCTTGACTGCGTTTTCTGGTTAGCTGCATTTAGCTTACGATGTACTTTTGGCACTTAACCAAGGCTAAGTATAAAAATGAACAACAAAAGATACTCAGCGTGTGGCTATTTAAGTTAAAGGGGACAGCTTAGAGATTTGAAGGAATAAAGTAAGCAAAGCAGCGAAAAAATTCTCGATTAAAGCAAAAGCGAGACTCTGTGTGCCCTTTAAACTCAGTAGAAGTTAAGAAATGATGTCAGTATTTGAAGAAAGGATTTGAAATGGGGGCGCCAACATGATCCGATCAAAAACATTTTACTTCCAAAAAAACCCGCATACAAGATTGTTTTTTTTTTTTTTTTTTTTTTTTAAATTTTAATTTAATAAATAAAAGAATGTTAAATAACAATCAAGCTAAAATAAAAATTATCAATCAAAAAAAGTGTTAGTCTGCTGGTGAACGAGTTTGATAGAATTTTTTTAGGCAACAGAGTTATCGATATATTTTTGCTGGAATTCCCCTTGAATTTTCCTTAAGGCTTTGTTAGTCATTAAATGTTTGTTGTAAGCCCGGCCCCGGCGAGAATGTGCACATAAAATAGAATATCCGATGGCCAAATCCACAAAGTGGCAATGGGCTAAGAGCATAGGTAGGTAAATAAGGACAATTCGTTCCCGTCCCGCCACGATCCCGACCTCGGTAGTCCCGTCCCGATCCCGACCAACAAATTTTAATTCAATATCGTCGCGCGTCTCCTCGGGTCCCGCTGGAATCCCGTCGCGAGCCCATCTAGCTATGAGTTCTTAACGATGCACGGGACATCATAAAATAATCCATAAATTTGTTCATTCTATATTTTTGTACTGTCCCAACTAGCAGTGTAACCAAAGATTTGAGTTTCCTTCTACTTAGAGCTGGGCAATGGCAAAAAAGATGAAGTAATGTCGCGACATGTCGGTGTGAGCGACTCCCAAGCCCGCTGCATGCCTGCTAATAAGGCAGTGACCCGTTATGGCCCAGACCAGAAGTAAGATTTTTCCCTTTCAGGTTAAACGAGGACCACGTGACCCTAGCTACCAATCGCCGGGTTTCATTCCTTGTGATTATCTTGCATGAGGATATGGGCATCCCTAACCAGCTCTTCTCCGGGAGGAGCTGAATGGTATTGCATTGACAAACTGTGATGAGGTGTCCATATACCCAAATGAGGTGGTTACTACGCGTACGCCGGGCTTCTCCTTTTCGGAGTGGCGGCTTTTCAAGATTCCCTCCTCCTGCGCAACAACCAGTAGAGCCTTCAGAGCCTTGCACGAATTTCCGTGAGCTACTGGCGAAACCACGTCCTCCGCCATTTCATTTATTAAAAATAGAGCAAAGCTAACTTCGGCTCGACCGAAGTTTATATACCCTTGGAGCATGATATATTCCTGCCAGTTTTTATACTCTGTACCGAAGGTACATAGAGTATATTAAGTTTGTGCAAAAGTATGTAACAGGGAGAAGGAATCATTTACGACCCTATAAAGTATATATATTCTTGATCAGCATCAATAGCCGAGTCGATATAGCCATGTCCGTCTGTCCGTCTGTCTGTCCGTCTGTCCGTCCGTATGAACAAACAGATCTCAGAGATGCTAAGAGATAGAGGTTTGACATGTATGGGACAAATGCTTCTTATACTTGCAGGCAGATCAAGTTTATTTTCAATTTTTCCCACGCCCCTTCCCGCCCCCACAATTTTGAAAAAACGTCATATCTCCCACAGTTTTGTAGATAGATGATTTGTACCTTCTAGAGGTAGTTAGTCATTAGGAATATGTATCGATTTGCCAAAGAAATGATAAAGATCGGACGAGCGGTTCTCAAGTTATGAGCAAATAAGTGAATCTGAATCACTCCCGGCCACCCCCGCCACCCACCACCCACCCTTTCACAACCAACGCCGCACAATCTTAGAGAGAGAGAGAGAGAGAGAGAAAAGAGAGAGGGAGAGAGAGAGAGAGAGAGAGAGAGAGGTACAGAGTATATTATAGTCGGGCTTGACCGACTTTCTCACTTGTTTATATGGCAGCTGTACGATATATTCATCCGATTTTGATCAAATTCTAAAAAATTGTGTTGAGACATAATATGCATAACTGGAACGTACAAAGACGCTACCATTGAAAACAAAAAAGTTTTTCCCACTAAAACTATTTTTTCGACCGATCATTCCTATGGCAGCTATATGCTATAGTCATCCGATTTGGATCAGTCTTGGCAGAATTGTGTGTTAGCATATCATATTGATCAGTAACGATAATTCAAAGAGAGAATTCAAAGACATCCCCAAAAAATCTGTCGCAAAAAGACAAAATTTTTCAAGATTTACTCCCCCAGTCTGACGTCCGTAAAAGAGCGAAATCAAATTCCGGTATATGTTGCTTTCATATTTTGACGATTATTTTTTTTTTTTTTTTTGCAGCAATTTCAAGAAAAATCAACTTTGAACGGCTGCCATTCAAAAACTATTTTGTAAAAAGGTGGCAAATTTTGTCAAAAAATAGCTAGTTGTATTCAAAATCATTTTATACAGTTTCCCAAACATGAAATTGGGACTTCTAGACCAGTGTGCCTCGATGCAAACCTTCGCTGTATTGCCAATATGGACTGTCCTTGATCTTGAATTCTATTTCAATTCTTTATGAACTGATTCAGTGTACAACGTGTACGTGATTCGTTGGTCGTACACTGAATCAGTTCAGAAAAAATTCATGCTTTTTGCTCTTTGTAGTTTGAATTGGGACCCTATCGTTTGTTTGCCATCGTACTCCTGCAAACTGTGGCTTATTTGGCATGCTTTGTTAGCCTAGTAATTATTTAGCTAAAAGCTTCTGAACTTGCCAACCGGAGTCGCCTTTTTAACTGCAGATAATGTCTATATATATTTTTTGTCTTACACCAGTTTTTTTGGGAACCGCTTTGTCTTTTGTTGTGTATTTGCAAAGTCAACCGCTTTTACCATTTGCCGTAGCAGCAGCAGGTGGGTTGTGTGTTTGTGGGTGTGTAGAGTGAGATGGTGCGAGGGTGGGAAGAACAGTGTCTAAACAGTGACTTAACAGTGACTGAACAGCGCCTAAACAGTGACTTAACAGTGACTATCAGTGACTAAACAGTTACCAAACAGTGGCTTTACAGTGGATTGACAGTGACCTAGCAGTGACTAACAGAGACTAAACAGTGACTTCACAGTGACTAAACAGTGACTTAACAGTGACCAAACAGTGTCTAAACATTGAATAAACAGTAACTTAACAGAGAAGTAACAGTTACTAACAGTGACTAACAGTGACTTAACAGTGACTAAGCAATGACTAATCAGTGACTAAACAGTGACTTAACAGTGACTAAACAGTGACCTAACAGTGACTTTACAGTGGGATAAAAGTCACATTACATTAGGTTAACACTGACTTAACAGTAACTAACAAGTGACTTAACAGTGACTTAACAGTGACTAAACAGTGTCTAAACAGTGTCTAAACAGTGACTAAACAGTAACTTAACTGAGACTTAACAGTGACTAACCAGAGACTACAGGTTTACAGGGTTAACACTGACTTAAAAGTAGCTTTCCAGTGAGTTAACAGTGACTTTACAGTGCGTTAACAGTGACTTAAATGTGACTTTACATTGGGATAACAGTGCAGTGACTGAACAGTGGGTCCACAGTGAGTTAACAGTGGGTTAACAGGGTTCCTGAACTGAATGATGAAATTGCATATGGTCTTGAGCCCTTAAAGACAATTATTTTCCTTTAATTAATTCAGTTGGACAATCATCCACAATCAAGGACGAACAGAAGAATACCTTATGCCGTTTTTCACTATATATTTCTTTATACAGTTCTTATATTTCAGAAATCATAATTCAAAACTACTTTAGTTATATTTTTGGCTATTTTAAGATTGAGTTTATCCAAACGAATTCAAAAGAAGTATCTTTTCGCCAGTATCTTAAATTTACAATCAGATTTATCACCGTAAGGGGCTTCGCTCTATGACACCTACTTTTTTCTTATTTGGAGAGTAAATGCTGAGAGCGTAAAAGAGCATTCCCCTGCATACTTCCGTAGACATTCGCTACATTTGGTCCTTCGAGCCGGTTATAGTAAGCAAATGAGAAAATATTTTTTATTTGCAGAGTAAATGCTGAGAGCGTGAAAGAGCATTTCCCTTCTCACTGCTGTAGACATTCTCTACATTTGGTCCTTCGAGTCGGATACAGCAGCAAGTAATTGTTTCTTTGCAGAGAAGACACTCCTTTAGCTTACAATAAATGTTTGATTTTATTTAATCAACTTAGAACTCATTCAAGCCAACACAACTATTTGAAATGCCAAAGGAAAACCAAACTGCGCTATGCTACCAATCCAACAACTTTAATCAAAATAGTTTTGCTCTTCTTTATTTATTTTCATTACCCGCGTTTCAAGGTCTTCAATGGCATTTTTAGTGCTTCCCTTGCGCAAAGTGCGTAAATGAATGGAAATGAAATTGAAAACGTTACGCATGCGTTTTTCCAAGGCCCGTCGAGGGGGAAATGCAATGTCGCTTGACTTTCAAACATATTGAATATCACAAGGTGGAAGCTGCGAATGGAAATTGCAATTGAAAACGTGAGCTCGTGGAAATTTAATCAGTGCCCGCGTCCAAAGCCAATAAAAGTAGGAGGCACGCAGTGCAGATTCGTCATAAGTTGCTGGGCAATTAAACGGAAAGCACACAAGGATAATGTTCAAAGGATGAAATATTCAACTTGCGTATGGTTGGCCTTCGGGATTGTTGTGCAATATTTAAATGTCGGCCATGCAGTCCCGGGCGGAGATAGCGGCGAAAGGTGAGCAAAAGCCAAAGAAAGGAGCCGAAAAAAGGCGGGTCATAAATTAAGCCTCCTTCCAGGGTACACATCCGTCTTCATATGCCGGAAGTGGTGCGTAAGCATACACATTTCCATAAGGTTTACAAGAGATTACCACCGCCTCCTCCGCCGCCGCCGCCTGTGATTCTAGGAAAGCCACATGTATCCCTGCTGGGCTATACCACATCGACGGGCGGAGCTGGAGCCACGGAAGTAGCAGCCGGTAGACTATCGCCCAGTATTATGCATTTAATGGCCACCGCAGCCACACCCATGGGATCCTCGGCCACCTTGATGCCCAACTATGGACCCGCCTTGTTTGATAATTTGAACCAGGAACTAAAAGAAACCATCAGCTCCTCAACCACCACCACTGTGAGGCCAAGTGCGCTGAGTTCCTCCGCCTCCTCCTCCTCCTCCTCTTCCGCCAGGCAACAATTGTTACAGCAAATTTTTACACCCAATTTAATGGCCGCCATCAATGCAGCCTCCGAGGAGGAATCAAATAAAAATAGTCAGGAGGAATTGGGCCAGTTGAATAACAAATTTCTCGAAGCTCTGCAGCTGGAGTATTTGTCCAAATTCGGAGGACGTCGCAAACGCAAGAAAAGTCGCACCAAAATGTATCGGAGACCTCAGAACTACTTCTATGAAAACCAACCACAGGAAGCGGATGAGGAGGATGACTATCAAGAAGATTTGGAAGAATTCATGCCCGAGGATATAGAAGAGGCGCAGAGTTATGATAGTGCTTCGGCTTTTAGTGGTCAGGATAATGCTTTGGCAGAAGACTTTCTGGGAGATGACACTATGTACGATTCATATGCCTCCACAGAGTTAAGTGGACCCTCCGCGGCTACCACCAATAGTTTGTGGCCATATTTTGCACCACCAACCACCATGGCCACCAGCTCTTGGAATAGCAAACCTCCTCCTACTAAACCAAACACTAAATCACGTTTACGCCAACAAATTGGTTACCGAAGACCCGCTATGGTCAGATATGTCAAGTTGCCCACAACACGCAAGAAACGTAAGCATCATCGCATTAAAAGATATCGTGCTTGATATCCAGAGAAGTCACTAATAATGACCTCTAAACGCAAATATTATTATGACAAATTTAAAAATGCAACGACTAATAGGCAGACTTGGAAATACTTCAAAGAATTAGGTATAGGAAAGCCTATGGCTCTCCCTAAAACTGACGTTAACCCTGACGAATTAAACCTAAAATTTGTGCAATCACCTGTACCTGAAATCACTAGTAATACGTACCTGAATAGTCCACCTTACAAAGAATGTGATAGTAGCTTTAGTTTTTCGTGTGTAAGTGAGTGTGAAGTCTTAAAATCGATAGTCCATATAAAATCAAATGCTACTGGTCTAGATGACATTAGCCCCAAATTCATTAAAATAATTCTACCCAAGCTACTGTCGTACATAACCTATGTCTTCAATACTGTCTTGACAACCTCAGTTTTCCCAGACTCGTGGAAAGTTGCCAAAGTAATTCCGATCCCTAAATCTTCTAATGACTATAGACCAATATCTGTTCTTCCGTTCTTATCAAAGGTTCTTGAGCGTCTTATGGCGATGCAAATGAACGAGTTCTTGACCAAAAACGAACTATTTAATGACAAGCAATCAGGATTTCGTACAAAAAGAAGCTGCACCACGGCTATTCTGAAGGTGACTGAAGACATTCGGAAACAAACTGACATCGGCAACGTTACATTATTGACTCTATTAGACTACAGTAAAGCGTTTGACACTGTGAACCATGAGTTACTGTGCACTAAGTTAAGCCGAATGTACAGTTTTTCTAGAACTGCAGTAAGCCTCATTCAGTCATACCTCTGGAATCGACGACAACAAGTTACCACACAGACTGCCTCTTCAACACACCTAGTCCTGAAACGTGGTGTTCCACAGGGATCGATCTTAGGACCGCTTCTGTTTTCTGTATATGTTAATGACTTGCCATCTGTCCTGTCTGACTGTGAAGTACATATGTATGCCGATGATGTCCAATTACATGTCAGTCGTCCTATGTCCAAGTTTGCCGAATGTGTCTTAGTATGTAACAGTGATCTTTTAAAAGTCAATGATTGGGCTAAACGAAATGGTCTTTGCCTGAATCCAGCCAAATCAAAATGCTTGTTAATAGGTAACAAAATTATTGATACTAATGGCTTGCCAAAACTTGTAATTGACAATTCGCCCATTGATTATGTAGCGCGGGCAAGCAACTTAGGCTTCATTTTTAACCAAACGTTGACTTGGAACGATCACATTACTGCTGCTGTCGGAAAAATGTACGCACTTCTCAGACAATTGTATATTACTAAAAACTTCATACCATCTAAATTAAGACTATTGATTGCTAGAACCTACTTGACTTCCAGACTACTTTATGGCATTGAAGTCATAGGTAACTGTGACGCAAGAAGCCAGCACAAACTCAAAGTAGCGTTTAATAATATTGCAAGATACATATTTGATCGTAACCGCTTTGATAGAATATCTGACGTTGCAATAAAAATCTTCGATCTTTCTTTACAATCCTGGACAACCCTTCGAGCTTTGATAATGCTACAAAAAATAATTTTCTCAAACGAACCTAATTATCTTTATGAGATGTTGAAATTTTGTGCGTCAAGAAGAACGAATAATATAATCTGCCCGAGATACAAGCTAGCTAGTTCTGAGAGACATTTCTTTATATATGCTGTTCGCAGTTGGAATAATCTCCCTCATAATTTAAAAACCATAGTAAATGCCACGCAGTTTAAACTAAAACTAATAGCACACCTGCAAAATGTAGTAGACTCCTAAGTAAGAGAGAAAGAAAGGGAAAGAGTTAGTTATTAAATTAAATTTAGGTTTATTTCTTCTTTATTTGTTTTAAATTAATTTCTTTTAGATTTATTTGTTCTGTAACTTTGTGAATTCTGTTCTTTTGTTCGAGGGAATAACCTTCTTGTCTAGAATCATAGATTTTAAGCTTATTTATTCAGTTATTTTAAGATTCTTGTCTTGATATTTTTTAAATTTTAAATGAATTACTTTTAAGACCCTCGTTTGGTCTAGATATATTAATTTTTTTTTAAAGATTATTTAATTTTTTTTTTTAAATGTGAAAAAATGAAGAGATGTAAAAAATCGGATGCTTATAATTCTGTATTTGGTTGTACAATTTTAGTGTAAAAATTATAAAATATAATTAAAAATTTGTAAAATGCGGGGCTGTTCAAAAAGTTCTCGGGATCTAAATGTAGGTAAAAAAAATGTCGATGGTACCCAACGTTTCCTGGAGTTACACTTATCAGAAAGCAACGGCGGAAGATGGGAAGTTGGTTAGTATGAATGCCTTCATCGTTCGTGCGAAAGTTGACCAAAATAAAATTGAATTTGAAAAAATGGCGGCCTTTCAAAAACTTTAAAAAAAAATAAAATAAATAAAAATATTAAAAAATACATTTTTAAAAATTTAAAAATTTAAAAAATAAAAAATAAAAAATTCGTCCCGTATTGAATTTTTGAAAAATCGCTTGGGATAAATTTTGAAAAATATAAAATAAATAATATCTAAGCTAAGAAATAAAAAAATTTAAAAAAAAAATTTGAAAAAAAAAAATTCTATGACCAGAAGAGGGCCTAAAGCAAATTTCATAAAGATTTCATTCACTTGATTTTGTTGCTTTTCCCATTCTCATATAATTTTGGCCAGAGTGTAATTCCATAGATTATTGCATCCCCATGTTCAAGGCCATAAGCTCCTCTTCTTCGGTAAACGTACAAGTTTTGAAATATAACCAACGAAATTCCCGCAGTATTGACATCGTCTACAAAATGATGCATGTACTCCTGCTTATTCATATTGCACAGTGAACAAATACCTCCATTTACAATTCTTCTTCTGCAGCTGTTTAACCATAAAAGACCTCCTCTGGTTTTCATTATTCAAGTTATCTCCTTTGCTTAAAAGACTTGTTGTAGTATGTAAGTCCTATTGCATAATTGTAAATGTAAATTTGGCTATACAGCTCCTCCAACGGGGCCAAGCCAAGCCTTCTCACAATCTCTTGCAGTGTGTGCTTTAAATTTTTCGCACAAGAGAAAGGGACCTACAGTTTAACGCCGAATCCGAACGGCAAGGTTTGAGAATTTGCTTTTTCATGGCTAGATTGCTTCACAGCTGGCGCCTATAGCTGGTGAAGGTGACCGTATGTGTAAAAGCTATTTTCTAAAGAAAGAAATAAACTTTTATTTTTAGATGTTCAGAGGCGGGATCGAACCCACGACCTCCCGCCCAGCAGTCCAGCAAACTAACCGTTGGGCCACAGACGGCATAATTTAGGTCTTTATATACTCTTGATTTAGTTAGTGACGCCTTGTTCATGTGTTGCATGCGGTTGTCTGCTTTTGATGCGTTTCGGAACCGAATATTGTGGTCAGTCCAACAAGAGTGGTTGTCTCCGAGCGATATGCCATGATACACGAACATCTCTCTAAGCCTCGCAAACCAACCCAAACTATTTCGCATCATTTTCTCAGCGAGGATACGCCGGAGTCTAGAATCTTCATACGCAAATAATATTCTTGACAGATATTTGAGATGAAGTGTTAGACTATAGATGTGTCCATCTTCTCGTCCTGCGTCAATTTCCAATCTGTAGTTCGGTTTGTTTTCTGATAGCTTGAGTATTCTCTTTAGAAAATATCGCTGCAATTGGTCTGCCTCTTCCTTTATTTCTACACCTTATAAGCTTAAGCATAACAACAAAAAGATGAAAGCATTTGTTGCTCTTCTATTACGTTAAATGATTAAGGCAATAATTGAAAGGCGAGCAATCATGCATTTTTTAGCGAAAAAGCCTACTGATGATTCAACTGGAAGGATGATGAAACATCAACTATTTCGGCCTTCGAGACAGCTTAACTCGCTAATCAGAAATGTTTGTTTTAAGATCTTTTAAGATATGCTTCTCAGTTGCAGGCCAGCGATGGATGAAGTAGGTCAGAGCTGGTTTGCGTCGTATTTTCGCACACTAAGAGACTCTTACTTTTTGTTACAATTTGACATTTACCAATCACTTTTGTTCTAATTTTACTCCAGATTAGTTATTTGAATGATTGTTTAAGAATACTTCGCCAAAAAATAGAACTTTTATTAGGTTCTTACCAAAATTTTCAGAAAGGAATGTCTAGAATTTTCAGAGGCTTACCTGGAAAGAGAGAAATATATCGAGAGATTAGTCATTTGTATTAAAAAAACAAAAAGCTTAAACATAAATAAACTTAATGAAACAAATTCAGTAAGTGGGTAAATCGCTCGAGTGAACAAATTGTGAGCCACTGAACAAGTAAGCATCAGTCAATGAACAACTGAGCAAAAACGATGAAGTGAGTAATATTAAGAACTTGTTCACTTGTTTTGGTTCACTCACTCACATCTGGTATACAAAACCCCCTAATATCAAACCAGCACCAAAAACACACCCCTCCATCTATGCCCATCTTCTTTCACCCTCCCCCTTCGTCTCTCCATTTACTTGACCACCCCCCCATTCCGCCATCAGAATGAAAGCAAGCAAATAAAGTATACAATTAAATGTGTTTGTGGAATGGTGAGCAAATAATAAGTACAAATGCTAATAAAATTCAATTAAATGCCACAAAATTACAATAAAAGTGCCAAAAGGAAACTAACTCGATGCCAGTTCCTGGGGATGCCCTAGCAGTGCTTTTGGGTTCTATGGAGGTCACATGAAAAGTCAAAATTAACGACTCATTTGGGCAAATTGAAGCCATAAACTACAAAGCAGAATACCAGACCAGAAATAGCAAAGTTCCAAGTGAATGACGAGAGCTGGCGTCAAGATGCCTTATTCGTTGTGTCCTTTCAGCTTTGCTCATCCTTAATTGCTTTTGGCCATATTTTTATTTTATTTTATTCTGTAATAAAAGTGAGCGACAGAGCAACATTTGCTGCATACTTTTGGGGACGAAATTAAAAGCGTGCAAGATTTTCATGCCCCATCACTCCATCTCAGTGAGCTGGGGAATTTGGAGCAGGCGGACACATAAAGTGTTGATGTGTCAGCCATATGACATTTATTGTTGTTTAGACCATGTTTCAGGAGGAGGGGGGGGGAAACGTTTATTATGGCCCAGCCAGAGGAGAGGGCGAGCGAGTGAGAGAATGGCGTCAGTCGCAAACCGGCAACAAGTGAAGGCGTAGGGCCTTGACATTTCATATGATTTATAGACCGAGAAGAAGCAGCACATTCCATAAATAGAAATGTATTTACAATTACGACTCGCTGGGTAGCCATGATCAATGGGTTTGTCGTTTTATGAGCCATAAATAAATTGATTTTGGGCAGAACCTTTTTTTCGGTTTTCAAAAAAACAAGTTGGCAGCACCCTAATAAAAATGAATCATATTTTAAGTTGGCAGTTTATTGAAATGTTTACAATTTAAGTGCGATATACAAAGACCTAAAACAGACTTTTACTGTTGTGGAATATTTAACAAGTGGGCAGCACCCAATAAAAAGAATCATTTTTCAGGTGGGCAGCTCTTCAAAATATCAACAAGTGAACTGAGATATGAAACGATCTCAGACAGACTTCTACTGTTGAAGAATATTTAACAAGTTGGCAGCACCCAATAAAAACAATTCAGGTTGGCAGCTCTTCAAAACATAAACAAGTTAACTCGTATATAAAACAAGCTCAAATAGACTTCTTTGTGGGATCATTTCACAAACGTTCGAGCTTCCCTAACAAACATTTTGATTAAGTTTTCAGACCACTTAGGATTTGTTTTAAGAACAATTTGGTTATATTTTAAGAAACATTTTTAAATTTATGGTAAACATTTTGAAATATATTATTGGAGAAAAGTATTTGGATAAATTTAGGATATTTTGGATTTACTTTAGGAAAAATGTTTGCCCTGTGAACGAGGGTTTTTCGCGTTTTCGGGCTTTTGTTTACACTCTATGAATTTACACGAGTTTTCTATTTACACACGGGTCTCTATTTGCAATGCCTCCATACGGGTTTGTCTCTGCACGGTTTATCGATACGGGTTATTATTTCTGTCTCTCTGTCTTTCCGTGTGTATAATACTCCATATTTACAGCTTCTGTCTTTTTTCCTTCCTTATGCAGTTTGACCACAGTCTTTAAACTAAAATATCGATACATTTCTACACATGGGCGGCTCTTTTCAAAAAACTCCAAAGACTACTCCGCATATACCTAAATTGGGATTGGACAAAACAAAGAATTTTGCCCTTGGATTAAGGATTGTCATTGTCACCTGTGCAAGAAAAAATCTCCAAACTTTCTCTCAGAGGATTTTATGAACAGAACAGATTTTAATTTTAAAAATATAGAGGAAATCTGATTTCGGTGTGGAAAATCTATATGTTTAATGATTTTCCCATCTGAATGGAATCCCGTTTCTGAACGACCTTAAAGCATCAGACATAAACATTGGCAAGTAATACGAGCTTTAAAACCCACAAGTTCCCAAAGTCACCAAATGAAGTCCTCAACCGAGGCATCTTAATGCCCTTAACCAAAGCACCACAAAGCCTTTAACCGAGACGCTCTTGCTTGGCAAGTGATGCCAGCTTGAGAACCTACAAGTTCTCAAAGTCACCACGCGAAGTCCTCTACCGAGGCATCAAAAAGCCCTTAACTGAGTCACCATAAAGTCCTCAACTGAGGCACCACAAAGTCCTCAACCGAGACACCATAAAACCCCGAAAACGGAGGCATTGCAAAGCCCTCGACGCGTAGGCAACAACATCAACAATCTTGGAATCAAGCCACCTTCCGAACGCATACTCGCCTATCTCAACTATGCACGCCCTGAGACCATTCCTTCAATACTGCCTACTATCTATATTCATGACCGCCACTCCAGGCCAATTGGCCTAATCCTATTTTTATCAGACCGCTAATTCTCCAGTCTAGAAGAGAGGACTGGTTGATGCCCTATGTCCCACACTGGATTGGAACTAGAAGGAGAATTCGAAATACATAACACTAAACGGAAGCCGGCGTCGAAAAAATCGACAATTCAGCGACGATTTAAGGTAAGAACTAAGAAGAAGGGAGTAAGAAGACTCTAAAGTTTATCTTCGATCGAAATTGGGCATACACAAGTAGACGAAGAAAGAACCAAGGGAAATATATTATTAAATTCAAGCTCGTCTTAGAGGTTATTACGCTTAGTTCAAGACTTACTTGTTTGGTTTAAGTGCTCTTAGTTTAATCTCTTGTTTAGAATGGATAAGTTCGAAGGGCAATGTTTCCATTCCATTTCATTGTTCAGTGTAAGGTCGTAGGTTCAATTCAAAAAACCAGACTGATCAAAGTAGACAACAACGAGAAAGGCAAAGCTAACTTCGTCTGTACCGAAGTTTTGATACACTTGAAATAGCTTGTCTCAACGGTTAGCGACTTCGACCAAACTTCGCAGATCAGCTTAAAAACATTACATATTACCCATGACCGTGTTTGAGAGCAGTAATATTGAGAACAACCCAGTTTTTCTTACAAAAATCCATTTTCCGAACGAACATTTGTATGGCAGCTACAAGAAGTAGTCATCCGATCCGATCGGTTCCGACATATTAGCTGCGTGCAGTAAAAAGAAGACTCTGTGCAAAGTTTCAGCTCGATAGCTCCAAAACTAAAAAATAAGTTGGTGAAAAAAAAAACAGAGAAAAAAACGACGGACGAAAAATAAAACAACACACCTGGCCAGCCAAACAAAAAAAAAATATACTTTTTTTGGGTGGAGGTGGTTCCTTCATTCGTTGCACACATTGCCCACAAAAAAATAAACCACTCTTAACAATAAAAAAAGGTTTGTGGATCAAAAAGAAGAGGCAAAGATGTCTTATAACAGGGGTGTCAAGAACACCAATACAAATGAAGAAAATATTTGTGACACAACAACCACAAGAAATAAAAAAAAAATATTTTTTTTGTGGCCCAATACAAAAATTTTCTTGCGGAAAAAAAAAAAACCCCCCCCAAAAAAAATTTTTAAAAAATGCTGTTGGTGTCATATATGGGGGGGGGTAGGGTTTGAAAAACCAATGGGCAAAATATAATGGTATTATTAAAGATGGTGCCGCCAGCATTTTGTGGGGGAAAAAAAATGTACCGGGGCGGGCAAACGGATTAGTTTTAACTTTATTTTAAGTTTGAAGCGTTGTATCTCCTTTACAAGCACTTCAAAAAAAGGAAAAAAAATTTTTTTTTAAAAAAAAAACTGGTTTTTTGAAAAAAAAAATTTTTTTTTTATATTTTTTTTTTTTTTTTATTTTTTTTATTTTTCTAAAAAAAAACAAAAAAAACCCTTTTTTTTTTTCACAAAAAAATATTTTGGTCCCCAAAAAAAATTTAGGCCCCCTTTTCCCTCCAGATTGCTTGTTTGGACCTTGGTTTTGAAAAAAATTCTCATTTGAAAACGCAAAAAGATATTTGAATTTTTGTTTTTTTTATTGAATTAGTAATGAATGAAAGAAAATAAAAAAATGTTTTTCGCCGCGATACGAGGGCTGTTCAAAAAGTAATGAGACTTCAAAGTTGGTGGTGAAAAAAAAGGTGTCGTCACGGCGGCCACGATTCCGGGTCTCCGGAGCGTCTGAAAAAAAAAAAAATAGGGTTATGATCAGCATAGATGTAATTCTGGCCCGAAGTAAAATAAAAATTTTGCGATTTTTTTTGACAAAATGGCGGCACTTGAAATTGACAAATCGAATTTTGACCCATTTTTTTGTAGTTTAGTGTAAAAAAAAAATAGTAAAAAAAAATCGCAAAATTTTTATTTTACTTCGGGCCAGAATGGTGACAATTCTACGTCGATTAAACTTTGTTTCATCCAAATCGGTTCAGTAGAACTGGCGGAATCGTGGCCGCCAGCTCGAAAAACGTGGTTTCGAGATAAACGCGTTTAAAGTTTGAAGTTCCTTTTTTGGGGAAATAGCAAAAAAAAATCAAAACTTAAAAAATGCAGTTTTAGAATGGTGACAATTCTGCGTCGATCGCATATTATTTCATCAAAATCGGTTTAGTAGAACAGGAGAAAAGTGGCTTGGCAGTCCGAAAAATTTGCTTAGAAAGTAACCAAAAAATATTACAGATATTATATACTTACAGATATTAGTCGGCGATGCCAGCTGCATACAGCGGACCTTCCTCATCTTCAAAAAAACTGTTTTCAGGAGCAGCTCCCTCTGTTCTGCGTGCCATTTTGCCTTCTTTAGATACGACCGCAGCTCTAGTTTCTGAGCGGATCAAGTCTTTGCATTGTGTAGCATAGCCTTCGATAATTATCGATTAAAAGTCGATTAATAATCGATATCGATCTAAGGCAACAACATGTATCCGTACAAATTAAAAAACCAGCCGATATTTCACAGCTTTATTTACTCGAAATTTATTTAGTCAAAAATTTCTTGTTTTAGCAAAGACATTGTTCGACTAAAAAGGCTATATCTTCTAAAGTATTTCGAATTTCAAAAAACCCTTTTAGGGTTATATTCTTAAATGTCCAAGCTATAAAAAAATGCAAAAAAAAAAAAGTCGAAAAAAATTTTTTGCTGAAAGAGAATAGGGCCTTAAAAAAAAAAAAAAAAAAAAAAAAAAAAAGGGGGGAAAAAAAAGGGGTGTGGATGGGGGGTTTTTTTGTTAATAATATTTTAAAACTGGGGAAAAACCTTTTGGCGCATAGTCTTGCACACGTTTGCGTTCATCTTCGAGGTGACAAACTGGAGTTCGCATGGTCCATAAAACGATATGGCTCCCCACACCATAACTCCACCTGCACAGCAGTGATGACGACTCCCTTTCGCATATCGTGAAATAGTAATTAAAGTCATCCGGTCCATTGAGGTTGAACTTCTTTCGTCATGTGTTCTCGTGCAAATCGAAGTCGTGCTTCCTTTCGAGCATCGTTGAGAGGTGTTTTTTTTATTTTCAATCTCTTCAAGTGTTTGGCGCTTCTAATAATTTGTTTTACAGTGGCCACAACAGCATTTACGACGCATTCTTTCCGTAATTTTACCAGCAGAAAGGTGGGAATTTGAGGCAGTTCGTAGGATAAGACACCTCTCCGATGCTGTTGTTGCATATTTTTCTCCTCCATTCACAACGTTTCGACGTCGACCGATTTTCTGGGCAATTTCATAGTGTTTTAAACCAGACTCAATATAGCTTTTTATTCGTTCTTTTTCAAAATCGGTTAGTTTTTCATTCCTTGGCCCATTTTACAAAAAAAACAGATAGTAGTTGCTTTAAATTTTGGAATTCAAAAGAATTCAACTCTTTTTATTCCCGCAATCGTCAAACACGTCAATCAAAAAACGTCAAAAGTGTCAAACCTATTCAGATGAGCCAAAAATAGAGCACACATTTAGCGAATTTCTCGACGAAAGCAAAATTCTGAATTACCGTTGCATTTGGCCCGTTACTTTTTTCTTGCATATAATGAGTAAACAAAGAAAGGTTCAAAATAAAAAGAAAAAATAGAAAAAAATTCAATTGGAGCAAAGAAAGAGGGAAAAATGTGAACAACATTTTTCAAACCTATTCAGTTGAGCGGCACTGTATGACAAATAGAATTTTTTTACAATAAAATCTTTAATATCTTTATCATTAAGATTTTTCAAATCAAATGCTGAAATCGGCAAGTTCATCGGGTGGATCACTTTCAGTGTCTTCATTGAACTCGAACTCGTTTCATATATGCGTATTATTCAACGCATACACATTTGTTGTTGTGTTAGATTTTGCAAGAGGCATAAAACAGAAAGAAAAGAGAGAAAACAAACATAGTTTTTGTGGCAATATTTTTTGCTTTCGTGTTCTTTCAATGATAAAAAAAGAAGATAGCGGAAGAAATAGTCTTAGTCCCAGACCTCTAGACCTCCAGTTTTGGTAAATAGGCTGTGTATTTAACCATTTCATCGGTAAATTCTTCTATGTATTTTTTTCCTTTCTCAAAAATTTATTCCTATTAGAATTTGCTTTACAAACTACACTTTACTTTCAGCTGACTCATTTTGTTAAAGCATGACATGGTTTTTTTTTTTTTTTATACCATGTGTAGGTGTGTAAGGCTATTGGTTCGTTTCCCTGCTGACGGTACTTAACACGTGTTAAGTGGCCACTTTTAAACAATACGCGACTGCATTTATCGTTTGATATGGAAAAGTGTTCCAAGCGTCGCTCTCAACCCAATTGGAGCCACACCCATCAACTCGCCCGTTTTCACCGCAACTCTGTATGAGTCTCTAGGGAATTGATGGACATCAGGACGATGATGATGACCAAGCTGGAATGGAAAGTACACACACACTAACTAATGACTGTCCCGTTGAGTTGATGATGACTGTGTGCTTGCGCGGCTGTCCTGTGCGCAACCATATTTAATTGCTACAAATTAATTAAATTAATGAATTGTTTGCGCCATTGCATTTTTATGCCAAAGAGTATTTTCTATTTCATTTATCACAAAATTAGCTAAAAGAACTTTTTTCCAAATGTGCGGGCAGAATGACAAATGAGTTTGTTAATGCCGTTTTTGTGGGAGGGGGGGGGGGGGGGAACAACTAAATTGCGCAAAATTAATTTTTTGCAAATGAAATTATTATGATACGAAAATGATATAAATTTTATACAAGTCTCATAAATATTTTATGTCAAGAGAAGCAAATGATGTTGTTTGGTCACATCTCCGAAAAAGGAAAATCAATTATGTAATGGTCATAAAAATCAGAGATATTTTACAACATTGGAATTGTAACATTTTTATACCCTTCCGAATGAAGAAAGAAAGTGACGAATATGTTTGAGTTACATTTCGTTTGCTTGTAAACGTTTTATACAATTTTACCGTGACTGACGAATCAAAAGCTAAAAATTTAGTTATTTTGTGCTGTAGTTGAGTGATCCTGTACCTTTGATTTCTCGTTTTTTCATTTATTTTCATACAGAGCATTCATACACACACTCTTCTTAGCATTTCCTGTAAAACTTTGGTGTTTTTTGTCGTATCTTTTTCTTTGAAGTTTTTTAGTATTGATGTGTGGTAATAAAATGATGGTCACACTGCATATATATGTATTTCACAATTCTGAATTTTGTTAGAGCTTTTATTTAGTTGAAAGGAATCTTAAACCTATACCGTACTTTCATCTAAAACAAGTATAAACAGACTTAAAACGAATTCAATACATTTTTCTATTAAAGTATAAAAATAACCGAAACCCTAGAACAAATAACAAACTAAATTAACTTTCTTCAGAAGGATCTGTATTCTCAGTATTCATTTTATTAGTGTTCGTTTCTGACCCAATTACATGGATATATCTTAATACAAATGCCAAGACTAAGAGCCCTAAACCATTTCCACCCACACTCATGTCGTCGTCGTCATCATCATCATTATTATTTTAACAAATTGGGGTTGCCAATTCACCATGGACAACCCACCCGAGCAATTTAATTAAAATTAAAAGTACAACTGCCAACAACATTACAAAAATACTCGCGGGCATTGCTGACTCTACTACTACAAAATGCTAATTGAATGCCATAATAGTGAGAAATTGGGCCAAGCCTCACAATAACGAAACCAGCTAATCACACCCACATGAGATAGTGCAAGAGAGAAAGGGGGAGGGGGACAGAACGATTCCCAAGTGCATAGTACAAAATTACAAATTCTTGCGTTTATATGCGGCAATTAAGTGGAAATAATAATAATAATAATAATGTTTATTTATTGTTTAACTGTTAACATAAAAAAATTAGATCTAGTATACATTAGCTTTACACTATAAACCCCGTAATTAAACAATGAAATAAAATGTACTTTTGTGTAACCGACATGGACATCTCAATCCGTCTGTCGGCCATGAGCAGTTCGTCACACATCACACTGAACTACTACACCAGGCTGCCCGGGTCGTCCCCAGATACCTGATCGTTCCCCAGTGTAATGCCCAGACTCCTACCCATGCTGACTCAAATGCCTGTGAGTGTCTCCAGAATAGCCGTCCGATAAGTTAGTGAGCTTCTCAAATAGTTGACTAGGTTCTCCCAAAAGTTGTCGCTCCTGTCATCTAATATGCTGATTACCTCTTCTCTGTTGAGTAGCTGCTTACTGAAATGCAGCATTCTCAATTCTTTAAGGATTGGGCATCTGCCCAGCAAATGCCATATGTCATCGTTTTCTTGGGTGTTACATAGAGGGCATGATACATGTTCAGTTCGATTATAGAAGTTTGACGTCAATTTTATTAAATCGAAGCGAGCTTTTATAATCCAAGGAATTTTGTGCGCTGATAAAGACAGATATTTATTGGATACTGTGTGGTCGAGATACTTATATATCCTCGAGGTGCTAGAGCATTGTCGGTGGGTTCGTTCATTTAAGGCCTTGTGTTTAAGTGTATTCAGTATGGTCGCGCGGAAAGTGTTCCAATGCCTTGCCGTTCTTGTAGCACTTCGCCAGTCTAGTCCCAAAGGCCTACATAGCTCCTCCAGCCCAGAAATCCAAAAAATGTTGCAATCCAATTCCAGAAGTTTGCCTGTTAGGTAATTGGGTAGGCGCTGATCATCGTACTTATGCAGAATTTTTCCTATATAGCCAAGATGCAGATCTAGAGAATATAGGTGTGCATCGTCCAGGCCCGTTTCCAGTGCTAATGCATAGCTCGGTGTGCAGGTTGGTAAATGCAAGACCTTCTTAAGGAAAAGGGTTTGGAGCCTGTCCACTTCTTCAAAGTGCCTGCATCCCCAGACTTGAGCTCCATAGGATTGAACTGCTCGGCATACTGCATTAAACAATTTCCATTTGACATTAATGCTAACTTCCCGTTTGACTAGAAAATTGTTCCATGTCACATTCATACATGTTTTGGCTTTATCATTGCGACTAATCACGTGTTTTCTAAAGGAGACTGTTGGAGTGAATATAACTCCTAGGTACGTGAATTCGGGCGAAATTTTAATGAGTTCTCCTTTAAAAGTCCACCGCTCCGTCGCTGCCAATCTACCACCTTTCCTAAAGACCATAATTTCGGACTTCGATAGATTTACCTCCATGCCCCACATGGTGCAATACTCCTCCAGCCGATTAATCATGTCCTGAAGTACGCTGATATTATCCGCTGTAATGACGATATCATCTGCATACATTAAAAGGCGTATATTACGATCTCCAATATAAAGCCCTCCTTTTAATACTTCGTGCAAATCATCCAAAAATAACGCAAAAAGCAACGGTGATAATACGCATCCTTGTCGAACTCCAACTTCTGTCTTAAAATAATTTGACAAATCTTCCCCTGTCCAAACAGCGGATTCAGTTTGGTCATACACTCTTTCAAGGAGGTTTATTATCTTAGTCGAGACACCCTTTGCATGCAGCTTGTACCATAGCAATTTTCTAGGAACCTTATCAAAAGCCGCTTTAAAGTCGATGAAAAATCCGTAAACTTTTTTGGTTTCCTGCAGCTTTAGGTGTATGATTGCTGCAAGGTTATAGACGTTATCGACGGTAGAGTAGCCCTCTCTGAATCCGGCTTGATACTCGTTCAAACTATTATTTTGGTTAACCCACTTCCTCAGTCTATAATATATTACGCTCATAAGAATTTTTGATATGCAGTTGATAAAAGAAATACCACGGTAATTTTCAGGCATGCACATATCACCTTTTTTATAGATTGGGAATACAATACTTGTAGAGCAACACTTTTCAATATCACCTCCATTCAGAATAGTATTGTATGCTTTGGTTAAGGCCACCAGAAATTCCAAGGGAGCGTTGACAAAAAATTCGTATGGAATCCGATCTTCTCCTGGAGCTTTGTTTTCCTTTGCCATTTTGAGTGCATATTGTACTTCAGTTAACACAATTTCTGCATCCAGTACCTCATCCTGAACAAAGTTACGGGCGTAATAAAGATTGCATCCTTGTGTAATGGGATTGAGTAGAGAACTAAAGTGCTGTTGAAAGATGCTTGCTTGAATGCTTGGGGCTGATTTTAAATTCTGTACCTCTAATCTCTCGCACCATACGCCACCACTGCTTGCTGTCATTTACTTCATCCAGCTTAGTTTCCAGTTGTTTATAGTGTTTTTCCTTCCGTTCCTTACATAACCGCTTATATGCAATGTTGCTTCTTGAATATTCTTTCCGCAGGTCATCAGCACATGTATCGCTGGGGCAATTTCGAAAGTCATTTAAGAGGCTCATCGAGCGTTTTCTGTATTCCCGACATTGATTATCGTTCCATGGGGCGTGGTGGGTGAGAAATAAAGGAGGGCTTAGCAGTGCCCTTATCACAATATCCTGAACTGGTTTAAGGTTATAGGCTGTTCTTCTATCTCCTTCTGAAGTGCTTTCACAACTCGTATTTGGTACCCCTTTTGTTGTTTAGGGTTCCATTTCAGTTTGGGTAACAAATTTAGCGATTTGCAATGCTCAAACCCTTTAAGGTTAACTCTCATGCAAATTGGTTGGTGATCTGACCATAGTTTGCTGTCTACCCTGAAACTTTCAATTATCGGCAATACTTCCTGATGCACTGCAGCAATATCGTTGGTTGAACTCCCCACCGTATTTACGAAAGTAAAGCTTCCTTGTTCATCTCCAGAAATTAAAGCCGTTAAAGACAATAAGTCCATTATCGTTTGCAGAAATCTATGAAATGGGCCCCTTCGAATTTACCACTTTATCCTTCGATAAATAAAGCTGTATTTTACTTCATTGCACTTCATTGTTGATACCAAGGCGCGGCCTAATATCTACCACTTAGTAGATTGAAGCTCAGGATTTTACTAGAGAGTAGATAGGGACAGTAGGAAGCGCATAAAGCTGTATTTTCACTTATTTGATATCGCATACGATTTGGCTGATAAAAAATACCTCAAAAATCGGATAAGAAACTCGGATATTTATCAGAACATTTTTTTGAGCTTCACAGATTGACAATTACACTTCAAGTGAAAATACAGCTTAAGCCTAAAACTGAGAGCCCAAAGCTATGATTTTTATAAGCTAGCTTCTAGCTTGTTGTTCTCGAGTTGTGGCTCGCAATCAGAGCCAAGAGCTGAGGAAAGAACATACTTGGAAAATAAGTTGCCGTCAACTCAAAACAAGAACGAAATATTCTCAAATATTATAGTCAACTTGATTGGAAAAACAAAAACTGGTTCTTTAAGTGAGAGCATTGTACTACTCATGAGAAGGTCCGTTCTTACACTGTTTTTGACAACGTTTAAGGTCATTTTGAGTCCAATGTTCTTGAGTTTGTCTCTCCGTTGCTTTCGGCTCTCAGCTCTGAGCCAAGATCTGACAGTCAAGAGCCAAAAGCCGCTCCCTGGTCTCGGTTTGTGAGTCGAAAAGAGCTAGAACTTCCGAACTTCTTCTAGGGTGCGGGATAAAATCTAATAGAAGAGCGCAGCAAAAAGTAAATTTTTGGTTTTGATGAAAATTTTGACTTGTCTGAGTTTAGCTTGTTAGTGAATTTTGCTTTAAGGTACAGTCTAACCTTCTTGCGAAAATCGTAATAAATCAAAGCAAGTTGACAGTGTTTTTCAGAAAATCTAGCAAATAGAGACAGAATGATTGTACAGTAAACGAGGGTTTATCACACTATTTATACACGGTTCTCTATTTATACTGTAATATACTGTACTCTCTATGTCAGGTTGTCTTCCTGTCTGTCCGTCTACTGTCATTTTATTTACAGCGTTTGTCTGCTTCAGCGTTCTACTCTCGGTCACATCTTCGTCCATTTGATATACAGTGTGACCCTCATTCGATTTTTAAAAATACCTTAACACTAAAATTCCAAAGACTACCTATAAAAATTCGAACAAAAAAAAATGCGCCACTTTTGAATAACTGGAACAGTCTACGCATAAATTAAAGCTATCATTTTTAACAATTAAAACGAATGAGTGCATCAAACAAACCAACTGACACTGATGAGATTTCGTTTCCGACAAAAACTATGTACAAGTAAACGAGTTGGACGCCGCCTGTTTGGCCGGAAAGCAGCATTAAAATACGGAATAAAAATAAAATGCAACACAGAAACAAACACACACATTTTGCCACAGCGGATGAGATGAGATGATGATGCAGTACGGCGGCGGCGTCATAAGGCTTGGTTACTCATTCTCATCATAATCTGAAACTGCCATAACCACGTTTTGTGATTATGATTATCCCGCCCCCTAAAAGCCAAAACCCCCTTTAATACGTCATTCCTGGGGCATTGTTTCTTGTTACATTTCGGGACAGCTGTGATTACAACTTTTCTGTTTATGTTTGTGTGTGTGTGTGGGTTTTTGTCGGTTTTTGACAGTTATGATGAAGAATAATGGGTGCGTGTGTGTGTGTGAATTTGTTACATATAGATTTATATATGTCATGATATAGGGGCTATCAGGGCAAGATGTGTCACAACAGTTGCAATCTCTAAAATTGAAATGCAGTCAGGCGAAATATTACACATATAACAAATGGAAAATATGTAAGCAAATTGCCCTTTGAAAATTGAAGAATGTTCTTAGTCAAGGAACGAAAAAGTATAGAGAGATCCTTGAAATGGGCAATTAGATAGTTTTTTTATTGGTTTCCTTCACAAATCTAGTGTTAAAACTTAACTGACGGATATCCAGATAATCCTCCCCTACCATGGGAAAACTTTTAGTTGACAAAGATTAATTTTCAAATAGCTTAGAAATTGACGTTAGGCCTATAGAAGTCAATCTGAGTCAAGCTGCTGGCTAACGTGAGCGGTCGTTTGTTAGCTATACTTGGTAAAGAAACCTTTTTTGGCGTTGCCACCATGTTACAAAACAAATTAACCATTTTAATAAAACAAAACAGTTTTTAGGTCACTTTTCTCAGTTATCAACATTTCAAGATCCACAAAAAAGTTTCGTTTTTAATATCTAAAACACTTTTTGTTACAAACTTTGATGTATTTGCTTAGCTATTTAAATATTTAAACAGCGAGAACCAGGGATCTTCAGCTGCACTTGACACAGTTCTTGGCAAACTGTTGTAGGGTTCTCCATAAACTTAACCACCAGCAAAATGGCACACTCACACACACACACACATATTCGCTCTCTCGTGCAACAATCAAGGCAAACTTTTTTTTTCTTGCACACACTGCATGCATATTTTCAATTTTCTTCTCTATGACACAAGTTTTTGTGCCGCCGCACCCAAGGACAAAACTACCCCTGAGGCTCAAGAGCCTGAAGAGTTGAACAAAATTTGTGTTGTAGAATGGATATGACATGCATGATACACGTGTATATATAAATGTGTGTGTGTGTGTTCTATGGCCACTCGAACGCAATTCGGTCAATTTTTTATACCTTTGTCAAACTATGTAGTTATATTTTTTTTTCTATCAAATATTCCTTTTTCTCCTGATCATGTTTTGCGTAAACAATACTTCAAGGTTCTTTGTTACATATTTGGATGGAAACAAAAATTTCAAAGGTCAAGCTGGTTCACGTTTTGTGATATGTGTTGAGAATGCATTGAAATTGTTGAGGGTAAAAGAAGTAGGGAAACAAAAAGAAAGCAGCCTTTCAATTTGGAATTTGTAGCTATTTTGTGTTACATTTAAGAGCTGAACAAATAAGGATATTGGACAAATATTTTATTTAATATGGTGCAGTTTTCCATTCAATTTCTTGGGTAGTTGAAAAATTCAATTACAATTACAATTAATTCGTGTTATTTTTTCGTAAAAAAATTGAATATAATTTTTGCCAACGAACAAAATTGCTGAATATTTGGTCTGAAGAGCAGCCAGAGGCAGTTCAAGAGCTGCCAATGCATCCTGAAAATGCACTTTGGACCCTACTTTTTACAAAATGGAAGATTTGGACTTGGTACAACAGACGGTGCCACGCGGCACACGAAACCATGGACCAAGTTTGGTGAGCTATTAATTAATTTCACGATTTGGACCAGTCCGTTGACCGACAAGATCATGTGATTGGACCCCTGTAGACTATTTCTTGGGGGGGCTGCTCATCTGTCACTTTGTGTTTTATTATTGAAAAATTTTGTAATCGCAATCGTTCCAATTTGGCATTTCTGTGTGTGTATGTGTTATAGTAGGGGTGGCTATTTGGGCCATCGAACGATTACAGGAACACACATCGGCACGGATCCAGATTCAAACCTGTTTCTCATTCGTAGATTTAAATTAATGCTTTCAAATTACTTCGTTCAGAGAAACAGAAATAATGCAGAATACAGCGGCAAATAGTCAGCAATTTAATTGAACCTTCGAAATCAAATGCCAAGTGTACCATAAATTAGAATCAGTGGTAAACAAACCACATAAATTTTTACAAATCTTCTTTATGGGCAATGAGAAAGTCAATCGCGTGGATGCACGTTGCGGCTACAATAACCTTTATTCATCATTCATACGACTCTCTCCAATATCCCCTAATTTTCTGGAAAGAACAAGATGGATATTTCCTAGGCATCTGCTCTTCTAAACATGCCTATTATTCAGGGTTCAAAGCGAAACTAACTAACGCAGCAAATACCGCACAGAGGAAAATACTGTAAATGCTTCTAAGTCTTCCATTCGAAAGAAAAGAATTTCCAAAGGCGAGCTAAATCCGTTGTCCGTTAGGGACACTAAGTGTGAAATAATTTGAAAGAAAGGACACATTCACAAAACTCCTTTTTTTTGCGGTCTGAACAAAACGACGCCCAAAGCCAAAATGTAGAATTTTTTTTAGACAAAAAAAAAAAAAAATGATGTCTAATAATCACACAGAAAAAAAATGATATTTTTTTCATATCAATTTTAAGCCGATATGAAAAATACCAAACTGACATTTAAAAATTAAACGATATTATTATGGAAATATCTAACAAGATTTTGATCACAAATCATATCATAAATGTTAGGTAAATGGATTATTTTGGACAGAAAACGGGGATATTTTTATGATGTAAAAAAAACGATATTATTATAATTTCTAATATTAGGCATTCTAACCTAGTGATATCGGATCACGTTGTGATCGACGGAAGGCACTCATCGAGTGTACTAGACGTGCGTACGGTTCGAGGAGCCAACATAGACTCGGATTGCAGAAGTACTGCACGCGCTCATGTTCCTCTTCCCCCCCGGGCCGGGGGAGATGAAAAACACGTCAAAAGGGAAACACCAAAAGGGACCCCATAAGCTTACACAGCTAAACTCGCCGAACTGCTCAGGGAAACCTCCCCATCTTCTTCCGATATATGCGAACAGTGGAATCGTATATCACACTCCATGAGTACGGCTGCCAAGGAGATACTCGGGTACTCCGAGTCCCCTCGAAGGCGGTCTTGGTACGATGAGGAGTGCCGACTCGCTACTGCAGAGAAAGACGCAGCCTACAGGAGAACTCTGCAGTCGGGAGCAACGCGGGCTGTTAAGGAGCGATACCGGGAGAAAAGGAAAGAGGAGAAGCGCCTCTTTAGAAGAAAAAAGAACGAGCATGTTATTCGGCATGAGTGAGACTCGAAAATTTTACCAAAAAATTAAGCAATTAACAGAAGGTTTTAAGCCCAGAGTCGCACAATGCAAAGACGAACACGGGAATCTGGTCACCGATCCGCAAGTGGCGCTTAACAAATGGAGAAGCTACTTCTCCAACCTACTGGGAGGCGATGACGAACATGATGCCGCCTCTAGAGAAGTAGCGATGCCACCAATCGACAACATAGAGATAGACCCGCCGACCCAACAGGAAGTCTGTTTAGCCATACAAAGGCTAAAGAACAACAAATCACCAGGCGCTGATGAGCTGCCCGCTGAATTGTTCAAGGCTGGAGGCGAAGAATTGGTAAGGTGCATGCACCAACTTCTTTGCCGTATATGGGTTGACGAAAGCATGCCCGACGATTGGAATCTAAGTGTTCTATGCCCAATCTTTAAAAAAAGGAGACCCTGCAGTTTGCGCCAACTACCGCGGGATCAGTCTCCTTCCCATTGCATATAAGGTTCTGTCGCGTATTATTTGTGAACGTCTAAAACCGCTTATTAACACACTGATTGGACCTTATCAGTGTGGCTTTAGACCTGGTAAATCCACCACAGACCAGATATTCACATTACGCCAAATCCTGGAGAAGACCTATGAGAGAAACATCGAAAATCACCATCTTTTTGTCGATTACAAAGCCGCTTTCGACACACCGATAAGGTCAAGGTTTTTTGAAGCCCTGTCTACCTTTGGTATACCAGCAAAGTACGTTCGACTTTGCATGATGACGTTGAGAAGCACTCAAAGCTCCGTCAAAATAGGAACGAACCTCTCCGAGCCTTTTGATACCAAAAGAGGTTTTAGGCAGGGTGATACCTTATCGTGTGACTTCTTTAATCTGCTGATGGAGTATATACTCCGCCGGTGCCCAAATGCCAACAGATCGGGCACCATCTTTAATAAAGATGTAATGCTACTCGCATACGCCGATGATATTGACATTATCGGCAATACCGAACGGGCGGTAAGCATGGCGTTTTCAGAGATTGAGAGGCAGTCGGAACTGATGGGCTTAGCGGTGAACGAGGACAAGACGAAGTACCTAGTGTCCTCGAAACAGAAGTACACGCGTCTTGGGCAATCTGTTGCAATGGGAGAGTACAACTTTAAAGTTGTAGAGGACTTTGTCTACCTCGGAACGATGATAACCGGCGACAACAACATCAGCCTGGAAATCCGAAGAAGAATCACGCTCGCAAACCGATGCTACTACGGGCTCAGTAGGGAGTTCAAGAGCAGAGACCTCAAGCGAAGAACAAAAATAGCGCTATACAAGTCGCTTATCATCCCAGTCCTGCAATACGGCGCAGAAGCATGGGCAATATCATCAGCGGATGAGGCGGCGATTGGCGTTTTCGAGCGAAAGATTCTTCGCAGGATTTATGGACCTTTGAAAGTTGGCGAGGATTTTCGCATCCGAAAGAATGACGAACTGTATGAGCTCTATGGGGATACTAGTCTGGTCAAGCGCATAAAGCAACAGCGGCTGCGCTGGCTGGGACATGTTACCCGTATGGATGAACAAGCTCCAGCAAAAATGGTCTACAAGAGGAATGCGAAAGAACTGGGACATGGCAAGGTGGGACGACCAGGTGCGGAAAGACATTTCCAAGCTTGGCGTGAAAAACTGGTG
Organism: Lordiphosa stackelbergi; assembly: GCA_018904235.1. Classification (NCBI taxonomy): domain Eukaryota; kingdom Metazoa; phylum Arthropoda; class Insecta; order Diptera; family Drosophilidae; genus Lordiphosa; species Lordiphosa stackelbergi. Next base: position 1,598 of record JAEIFU010003253.1, on the reverse strand, counting down.
CCAGCTCGCACGGAGCAGAAGCGACTGGCGGACATTGGTTGCAGCGGCCGAGACCGTCAAACGGTTGTGATGCAAGCATCGGGCCAATAAAGAAGAAAGAAGAAGAATATCGGCATGAGTTTCATCTCTTTATTTTTTTCTCTGTGCACCCTTTATATTGAATATACAATGTTGTCGTGAAAGCTGGTGGGTGCTTTGGTGGTCTCATAAATATTGTTGAAAGCATTGTTGAGCTTTAGTGATTTAGAGGCAAGTTTTTGGAGTTGTGTCTCAATCAACTCGCCATAACCGCAAGACGCTCACGCAGCTGGCGCAACAGGTGCAGTGTGCGCGATGGAGACTCGCTTTTGTTTGTTGTTTGTTGTGCAATCGGGTCTCAGTCCCGGAACGGACGCATTATCAACACTACCCAAGGATTGTTAAGCTCGGTACATGGGAAGTCAAGTACGTACCTATCTATACCCCTTTATTTTATATTTTTTACGGTTGTTTTCCTTCCCCTTTTTTGGACTGCTCCCAAAAAAAAATTTTCGTGTCCAACTGCTGTAAAACGGAAAACCTTTGAAGTGTTTCAGAGTTTCAAGCAATTCCTTTTAAAAATTGAACCACTAAATTTACCGATTTTCCTTTTTTCCCCCCTCAAAATTCACGGGATGGTCAAAAAACAAACTATTAAAATTGACAGTTTTAAAATCTTCACTGACTTATCAACCTCTCTCCTCGTATCTTTTATATCATTTAGCTCATTTTTTTCAATAAATCTTCTAATAGTCAATGTGCCGCTTGGGCCTTATGGGGTATGCATGTCGTTTTACACTGCGTATGCGTAATGAAACGGCTATAACAATGAATTAACACCCAACAGATGGTCGAAAAATGGATGCATGGTAGCTATCATCAGGGTCTGAACTCATCTCTGTGTGTGTGTGTGCGTGTGTCTCTCTGCTGCTGGAATGCAGAGACTATCTGCGTGTTTAAGGGCGAATTTTTGTCGAAATAAAACCATAAAATGCTTGAAATGCCAAGCGAAAAATAGTTTTGACTGCTGCTGTTCTGCTGTTGCTATTGGTTTGAGAAGAGAAGAGAGGAGAGAGGAGAGTGCAGAACGAGGGTCTGCAACGTCAGCAAAGCGTTTTTGCCCCCCTTTTTAACTACCAGTTTTTGGCTATAGTCAAACACAAAGCCATGGCATGCGCAATTTTCATAGCAGTAATGACAACCCAGTTCTCTGTGTGTGTGCGAGTGTGTGTGTGTTATCAAAGCGCAAACAATGTCCTGCAAAGTAGCAGGATGCCCATATGTGTGTGTGTGTCTGTGTGGCAGTTGTTCAGTGTACATTTTCCAGCTTTTGTATGCGCACCGTCGTGCGGAAGTGTTGATAAACCTCTAAAAAAAAAAAAAAGAAGGAAATTCCAGCCTCACTCCTTCATTGCATACTTTTAGGTGCCATGGACCACTTTCAATGCCAACTTTTTAGCCTTGAAATTGATCATTTACAAAAATATTGAAAATTTTATTGTAAAAAACTAAAAGTTCAAATTTCCCAACCAAGACTAATTTGTCAAATAACGTCACAGACTCACACAGAAGAAGAAGAA
>JAEIFU010003252.1:0-31100 GCA_018904235.1 Lordiphosa stackelbergi | reverse complement strand
TACAGAATAGAATATATAATATATTCAATCATTAGGTCCAAACTTAAAAATTGTAGGTCTGACAGTTTTTCGCGGTTAGAAGAAGAAGGAGGAGGAATTTGCCAAATCTGAAGCAAACTTGATTTGGGTACGATATATACCTACATATATGCAAAAATTTGTGGCTCTACCTCTTATAGTTTCTGAGATCAACGCGTTCATACAGAGAGAGACAGTTTTTCGCTGCTAAAAGATGGAGTAGGTGGAATTTTCCAAATCTGAAACCAACTTGATCTGGGTACAGTATACAAAACATGCAAAAATTGGTGGCTCCACCTCTTATAGTCTGGGATATCCACGCGATTATACAGAGAGAAAGACAGTTTTTCGCTGATAAAAGATGGAGGAGGAGGAATTTTTTAAATCTAAAACAAACTCGATGTGGGTACAGTATACACCTACATACATGTCAAAAATTGTGGCTCTATCTGTTACAGTCTCTGAGATCGACGCGTTCATACAGACAGACAGACGGACAGACGGACGGACGGACAGACGGACATGGCTAAATCGACTCGGCTGTTGATGCTGATCAAGAATATATATACTTTATGGGTCGGAGGTGCTTCTTTCTGGCTGTTACATACATTTGCACAACTTCATGATCCCCTTTTTCCCATTTTTAATGAGAACAGGGTATAAAAAACTATAAATTGAAAAAATGAAAATAAACAACCTACTACTACTACTATAAGAGCGAAATTATTAAACAAATTATAATTTAATTTTAGTTGGTTAAACGCTTTTATCTCATAACCACTTTTTTGAACTGATTTAAAAAAATCGCCCTTTCCGTTATTTAAATATTATTTTAAATAAAACCAAAACATAATTTATTAAATTTTTCCCCGCATTTAGCTGGGCCACCTGCCAAATTTAGCGGGAAAACAGCCAAGTGGCTAGCGCTGTTGCGCCGGCTGAGCGCGAAGCAGCAGCCACACATTTCGTGGTACTAGAAAACTCATTTCGAGTTTCATTCCAATTCGAGTGCAAGTCGTGAGCGGTTGTCTCTATTCTTTTGTTTACCCCAAAGCCGGAGCCACAGTTTCCATCTGAACAACACAGTTTGGTGCGCGCATGCGTCTCTACGAAGCCAGAAATTTGAAATTGTGAAAATCCTTTTTTTGCCATACATCCTCTAAAAATAAAAAAAAATTAAAAAAAACAACAAAAAGCGGCAATAAAATTCACAACTTGAAAAGCAACAACATCAATTCGTAACTGCTGCCTGTGATTTGTTTACGTTTTTTTTTTACTTGATTTTTTATGGTGTGAGTGAAGAAAGAAGAAGTTTGCCTAAAATTCGAAATTCGTATTGGAAGTGAAGGGTGTAACAGACACGCACGCACACACACACACACACACAAGAGAGACAAACACCGGCAAAGCAAAGTGCTAAATAGCTAAAAAGCAAAAAGGATAATCAAAGAGGACAAAAAACTGTAACTAACAGCAGCAACCGCAACAACAATAACAACAACTGCGACCAGGAGGAGCCAACAAAGAAAGTAAGTTGGAATTCCTTGCCCAAAGATGGTTTAGCAAACTATCTGTCTCTGCGGTTGTGCACTCTCTCGCTCTCTCACGGCTGCCTGGCTGCTCCATTTGCAGGTGTAACGTCTTGGTCTTGGTCGCGGTCATAAAATCTATGGCAGTGGCTTGGGGCTTCATCTTTTTCTTTTTTTTTTTTTTTTTTTTGTATTTTATTTTGCGGTTGGCTTCGTTGGTTAACCAGCTTCAACTCCACCTTGCTGGCTGCTGTTTGGCATTGTTTCTTCTACTGCTGTTGGCTTTTCCAACCGGCTTTTGGCTAATTGCCTTGACATTGGCATTCAATGCGCTCCGCTCTCTCTAGCTATTTTTCTCTCTCTCTGATGATGATGATGGCGACGACGACGACGACGACGACGACGACTTGTTCCAATCATTCAAGTTAGACTATAAACAGACATAAACACGCAGTCCTCACCTTGGAACGGGATCCACTCTCTAACTGTATATTGGTTGCTCTTGTTTATGTTTCAACGCCTCCTGCTTCAACCCCAACCCCAACTCCAACGCCTCTGCGACAGCCACCTCCTTTTGCCGCCGCTGCTGATGCAGCAGCATACAAATTTTCCTTTGTTCCTGTGTATGTATCTGTTGTTCCCAGGATGCGCACAGGGCGTGTGCTTTATTGGGTACGGCCACTGAGGATGACGCCCCCAACCATTCCCTTACCTTTAAAGTTATGTCTTTGGCAAATTGAACGCTGCTGCACCATGGTCTTTCATATCATAAAAAGTGGGCAAATAATTACCTCAACGGGTGGAGTTCGGGCCTTAAGTCTTACGTTTGGTTTTTTTTGCAACCAGCAAAATAGGTAAAAAAAAACCATCAAAGTATGGTAAAGTCTTAATCAAATACTCTTTAGATTGAACTTGAATCCGACAAAGTTTTGATTTCAAAAGCGGTAAATGTCCTGCAAGCCTCAACTAGATTCATATGTAAAATTGTACTGTCTTTTACTAGACAATACACAACAAGTGTATGAAACTAACAGGTTGTCTGTATAGCTATTTAAAGGACCTCCAGTCTTAGCAAAATTTTAGATCTATCTAATTTTACTTTGAGTTTTGTTGTTCTCTGTTCAGAATCAACATTAAAAAGGGGTAAAGCTTACTTAAGCTCTATTGAAGTTTATATACCCTTGCAGCCAACTATCAGTCCTGTTCCCCTTTTCGATTCCGCTCAAATCATGCGGAATCGGAATTGTTAAATGTGCTCGCTTCAAAAAACCGATTGTGTTTTCCGTTTTTAACTTCAAAATACCATTTACCTTTATGACAAAAAGATTCGCCCGAATTCTTTAATCGAATTCGAAAACGGGAACAGGCCTGTATATGTTCGGTCTATGACAGCTTATGATACATTCATCCAATTAAAACAGATAATATTTATAACTACAAAGTATAAAGACATTAAAACCAGTTAAGTTTTTTTCACTAGAACTACTTTTACGACCGATCGTTCCTATGCTATAGTCATGGAATTGGATTCAAAGTTTTGAGATGTTTGCATTGAAAACAAGAATGTTTTTCTCACTAAAACTATTTTTTGACCGATCGTTCCTATGTCAGCTATATTCTTTAGTCATCTGATCCACCCGGTTCCGATAAATGCGTATTTGTACCTAAAGACTTGGTACAAAGTTTGTTCAAAATAGCTTAGAATAAGACAGACAGACGTACCTGGCTATATCAACTCAGCTTGTCATGCTTCTTTCTATGCGTTACAAAAATCTAGACCATTTTAATATACCTTCTAAAAGGATATAACCAAGGCTGCAAACCGGTCCTGAACCGAACCCCTTAGAACCGGTTCGGTTCGGGTTTTTTGGGTCCGACGAACCGGACTATAAACCGAACCTCAAATATTTTTGACTCCTTTTAACTAGTTTTTTCAACGACACATACAATATAGAAATATAGAAATTCCTTGTAATCTGACTACCATTCAAGAAGTTCAGGAAGAGAAGTCTAGAAACGAATTGGATCAGCATTAGAACTTTTAAACGACAACTGCAGAGCATAAAAAGGAATGCAACTATGATATATAGTATTGATGAAGGTTGCTCATGTGCTTCAAAAGCATTTCTTGATTTGGACGATGACCAAGTTAACTCAATAAATTCCCTGGAGGACTATATAATTACATTTTGTTGTGCTGCACACGTTCAAAATTGAGTAGACAACGATTTTTTTAGGGCAGTTTAGTTTGACATTAGAAGAGTTCGCACACTTCTCCGTACTTACATTATATGAAATCGTTGCTTATAACAAAATTAAATTGAAATTGTATCCGGTTGAGTTAGGTTAAACAAAATATGAGAACGTTTATGAACTATTAAAGATTTTTTTATAGTTCAAAATATCTTTTTATTGCTGCAGCCCAAAAAAAACTTCTTTAAAGCTACAGGATTCACAATTACTAGCAAGTGATATTTATTCTGCTTGCTTTTCATTTTACTGTTCTAAAATCTTTTGTTTCGATAAACGTTCTTCTATTATGAGCTAAGTACCAACATTGGCTGCAGTGCTCTAAGACCCGAGAATTTCACCCCGATTTTTCAACAAAGCAGCACATTACAGACATGCTGAAGCTCCAAAAAGAAATTCTTCATGAGAGTTTTAAATAAATCAACTTGTGAGAGAGAAAAAACAATAAACAAATATTAAATATCAAATCTGCATATAAAATCTGTAAATTATGTTATAGATTCCTTCGACTATTGTACAAAACATCGACAAATTTTTTTTTTTTTTTGAAAAGTAAAAAAAAGAAAATATTGCGTTAACTATACTTGCCATTCCAGCAAATCCGGAATCAGTTTAACAGGCTATTTCAACACTTTACAATCTAAGAAGAATGCTTATTAATTTGAACTAAGCGGTTCTCGAAAGTTGTTAGTGTCAGCTAATGAATTTGATAATTATAAATTGCATTATTGACATGAAGAATATTATGTTAAAAAATAAGTGTTAAAAAATCGAAATTATTCTTCTATGTTCAAGCGAACCGAGGTTCGAACCAAAACCTTGGGTTCAGGGGTTCCGAGAACCGGTCCGCGAACCGAACCTTAGGCTTTACAACGGGTTCGAACCCCCGGACCGAACCTTCTGTAAAATTTTAGAGGTTTGCACCCTTGGATATAACAAAGGTGTCGTAATAATTGATTGAAAACTTTCACGTCTTGAAACAAGTTAAAGAAAAAGCTCATAACTTGAGAACCGCTCATCCGATCTCTATCATTTCTTCGGCAAAACTGTGGAAGATATAACGTTATTTCCGAATTGCGGGGGCGGGAGGGGGGGTGTCAAAAATTGAAAATAAACTTGATCTGTCTGCAACTATAAGAAATATCGTCTGTTAAACATTGCATACGGGTAAAAAAGCTGGCCGTACGAATTAATAGTGGTCGGGGATCGTATTTATTAAATTGACAAAAGATAATCATTTTTTTTTTCATTTATAACATAAGAAGTTCGGCAAACTTATTCATGAATTTAATAAATATTTATCATCCTTCCAAAAAGAGTCCATGTATATGATATGTAGCACAGCTTCCGATATTTCATTTGACTTACATCTATCATCTGTAAATAAACACACGCCCATTATTTGTTGTCAAAATTCAATTAATTAGTTACCATATTTAAATTTGAAGACTCCCATATTCTTCATCGCATCCACGACTAATGTTTGCTTTGGTTGATTTTTCGTCTGAAAAAAAATCGAAGATTTTAAATATAATTATTTGAACATGTCTGAGCCTGTTCATGTGAATATTCAAGAATGCACAATGTGCATTGCACATATGTACAATACCAGTTCATTTAATGATGAATGCAGCATATACATATTTAGGATGAAATTAGTTGAGGAATCACGGAGAAGCTCAGAGCGATTGATCATAGGCAACTGCTCTACAATCTGGGAATGAATAACTATTTTTCTGATGAGTTTCCCATTGAAGAAATAAAAAGTATTTGTATAATAAGAGGTGAAATATTAAACTTGAATTTTAATTCAAATTTCATAAGGAGTGATAAAAACTGCACTCTGTGCAACAGGAGAAAGCTAGAAAATGTCATCCATTTCATTGGAGATTGCTCCAATCTGCGGGAATTGCGGCATTAAGTTTTCGGAAAATGTACCCTGTTTTTACACGAAGTCTTAAACATCCCTAACGGCGCCGAATGGTCAAAGCTACTGGGTTATGTGACTAGAGCCTTAGCATATAGAAATAGAATCTAAAGGCCGATTTCCAGAACGCACGAAAATCAACTTTAATGTCGAAGATCACCTGAATAGAAACACTTTTAAACTGTTTTGAAATCTGAAAGCAAAGCAGTCTTATTTGAATGAAGTATTGTGCCGAAATAAATTTGTATGTCATCTGGAATCAGACCTTAAGACTGCTTTCCAATAGCATTCAGATTTCAAAACAGTTTAAAAGTGTTTCTAGTCATGTGAACAAAAGGCTTTCTATTCATGTGAACTTCGGCATAAAAATTGATTTTCAGAAATTTCTTTTGGTTGGTTTCAAACCTCTAATGTTTTGTTAGGAGATTTCGCAAAGCTCTTTTCTCACTAGCGCCTTTTTGTCGAAGTGGCGCCCTCTATATGACAGCTAGCGGATTAAGGGATGAAAACTAATACCTCATGTTTGGCGCCAGCAAATTTTTAAATTTTGCATTATATTGTTGGAGAATGCGACTTAAAATTGAATTATTATTTAAAATGCATCATAAAACATATAACACAATCAAAAAATTTCAGTTAATCATTAAATTAACCCACATCTAAAATAAGGGTAATTTTTGGCGAGAGAATCAGAATCCCTGTTTTTAAATATGGAACATCAATTGGAACATGTGGTGTTCCAACTAGATTTTCTAATTAGAAAATTAAATCCCTAGAAGTTCTGTGGCACCAACGAATTTTTCGAGAGATTTACAAACCAACCGTCGGCAAAATCTCTAGATTTCTGTGGCACCCGCGTATATGAAATACTGTATCGAAACGACTTTTTCGTCGTTCTCCGTACGGGGCTTTAAGTGGAAATTTTGTTTGATTAAGGGTCGATTTCTCTTCTTCCAGATTGCTTCTATGTGTCAGATAAGCTTACACTTTGCTCTGTAATTCGTTAGTTTATGTGACACATAGCTCTATGTAGAAGACATGAAATCCCAAAGCCCATGGATAAACGATGTGGTATCTGTGGAAGATCCAAGAAGTCAGGTGTAATAGGCTAAGTGTAAAGGGTGCGAGGCTTTTTATTTTTTTACCTTAGATTTATATAGGTATATTTAATTTGTTATATTTACAAAAAAATAAAAAACTAACTGAAAAGTTTAGTTTTAAATCTCTTGGATTAAGGATTTTGTTCTTAGATCAAGAATTTAAACTTTTAACGTATTTCTAATATAAAATATTCTTGATACAAATTTGAAATTCCATTTTTTTTTAGAAATAACTTTTCCATATTTATCAACTTTTTTGTTTTAATGCCCCACAGTGCACAGACACAATGCGTTTCCATTTCTGCTTCATTTTGCACACACACACACCAACTCGGCCCTGCCCTACCCTATCCCACCCGGCAAATGTGCAAATCAATAATTTTCAATAAGGATTTTCGACCCAGCCCCGTCATCGGGCAGCGGGCATCAATTAGTATGCCAGGAGCGAATTGCATTCATCGGTCCCTGCGCCCGACCAAGTCACGTTTGCTGCCTGCTAATGGTTTTTATTTTTACGTACATATCTCTCTCTTTCGCTGTGCAAAGCGCGTTGTCAACCCAACAAGCAAGCAATCGAATGCTTCCGTTGCGAGCCGGAAATCAGGTACTCAGTATGCTCCTCCCACCCCAGTATCACCGACTTGGCTGAAGCCATTGTCGCCACGACAGTCTTCTCAAGACAATGCACATATGTAGTACATACATACAAACATCACTTAGTTGTACATACAAAATATAAATACCCACCCTCGTGCCCCGAAAAATGAAATCAAATAAAATAAAATAAAAACACATAAAATCCATCATCAAGTGCAGCTGTCTGACTGTCCTTGAACGCACTTTACACGCACTCGCACCACTCACCGCTGGAGACCAGCCGCTGAGGGAGTGTGGATGGATCTATTTTTAAATAACTGGCAATGAAATTTAAAATATAGAGAAAAAGCAGGATATATGTATTATCTATAGATAAATATTATATCTAAAACGTTTAATTTTCTAGTACAACTTGCTTATTATAAAGTTATTGATATAATAAGCTTGTTTTTGCTTGAAATCCTACAAATTCTGGCTGCAACTTTATACATATATTTCAGCAAACGAGGAAAAGGTTGGGAGCACAAAAAAAAAGTCTTAAAAAAAATATTCTTATATCTTATAAGGAACTTAAATTTTAAGACGGGCTCGAACTTAGGAACCGAACCTTGGACTATAAAATTCTCATTTTAAAGGCTTGCAGCCTTGTGCATTATACACTGCAGACCATTAACTCTTTTATTTAAACATATCACACTTGGTCGAAATTTTAAGCATAAAGCATACTTTCTGAAGATTTCTCAGTAGTCATATTTAACAGGTCTGCTAAAGTTGCTTTATGAAGATCTCTTCGATTTCATCAAGCCTGCATCAAATCCTTTGGAATGAAGCAAAGGCCACCTAGACCATGAAGCTCAGCCCCCCCAAAGTTCTAAATGTGATACATATAAGGAAAATAGCAATGCATTTCTTAGCGGAGCGTTCTATTCAGGCTGCACACTAAGTCTTCTCTGGTTTAAAAAAACAATTGTTCACGTAGGGCATATACAGTGGTCAGACACTAGACCAGAGGTGCCCATAACGACCTTATGGCCGCGTGGAATGAAATACAAATGCACGTAGTATATCTCAAATAAGAACAATCACAAGAAATAGAGGAAAAACCCGAAAGACGCCGTGAATAGCGAAAAGCGTTTGGCTTTTGTGTGAGCAAGGCGATTGCTGACTACGCTAAGCAACTTTGTTGTTGCGTTTGAGTTTGCAAGAGACATAGCAGAGAGAGAACAGACACATATTTGATGTTGTTGCAGTTGTACACTCGCCAACAACAAAACTTTAGCTAGGAAAGAAAGAGAGGGGAGTTATGCGCACGTAGGCCTTATACGCGTCAGCACTTCCTTTACGTCAAACAGCAACGAATGCGTGGCTTGAGGAATGGGCATGGGCACCCCTGCAGTCTCTCACTGTAAGCACTCTGAACAAAGAACTTAACAACCAGAAATTAAATGAATCGTGCAATTCTCATCTTGATAGTCTACTGTCTGTGCCCTTTTGATTGTTATAAGTAGACAACAAAATATGTAAAATCTATAACAAATTAAAATTATTAGAAAGATTAGATACGTGGCCAATATAGACGGTTAAAGAGAAATTGAAGACCGAACGATCGAAAAATCGCGAAAGTTAAACCTTTTCTTATAAGAATTAATTGGTCCAACGCCGCAAAATTTGCCAAAATTTCATATGAGTATTTAAAAAACCGCAGGCGTTGGCAAATGAAAGGTGTATAGTGAACATTCTTAAATATTGGAAAATTTTTACATTTTTCATAAGAGCTAAGATTATTATGAAAATTTAATAGACGGCAATAGTAAACGAGTAAATACTGTAAAGGAACAAATGGTCAAAAAATTCGCGAAATATCAAAAATTCACATTTGAGTTTTATAAGTATCATAAAGACGCGTAAACCGGCAAGTAAAAAGGAGGAGTAGATCAAGTGGCCAAGAAAATCAACGGACCAAAGATTATCGTGAAGATTGGATAGATAGCAATTGAAGACTCGTATATAAGAGGTGTAGACTAAAAACCGCGAAATTTGTCAAATTTTCATTTGAGTACTTAAAGCGCAGGAGTTAATAAATAAGGACGTAGATTGAATAATCCAAAAATTTGCCAACTTTTCGTATGACCTATGATTATTATGAAGATTTGATGGATGGCAATGTAGACGGGTAAATAGGAGGTGTATTCTTCATATGATCAAAGATAATTTTGAAGACTTAATAGACGGCAATAGTAAACGAGCATATATAGGAAGTGTAAGCCGTATAGTCAAAAATTATTATTTGAGCTTGGTTTTTTGCAAAATTTTATGATTTTTAGGAATCATTTAGATTTGATAGCTGGCGATTGTAGACACGTAAATGGTTAGACCCAAATTTCTAAAACTTTTTGTATAATGTGAACGGGTAAATTGACGAATATACAAAATTTTATGATTTGCTAAGACTATCACGAAGATTTAATGGTTGGTAATTAAAGACGGTTAAATAAGATGTGTCGGTCAATCGGCTTAAAGATATTTAAAAAATTGTGAAGAGTGACACGAAGACGTGTAAATCGACGGGTAAACAGAAGGTAGATCGTACAGAGCAAAAATCCCGTAATTTCCAAAAAAAATTTAAGCTTAGATTATTAATGAAATTTTGTTTTGTGTTAAAAATTCTTAAGAGTGTGTAGCAACGCACGCTTAAGTTTCGGATATTTTAGTTTAGAACTTCCTTCAGTACGGTTTAGTACTAAGGTGCGCGCATACATGCAGCTGATAGATGAACTGACGGCAGAACTTAGGGCTGATTTGAACAATTAACCACGCTGTGTGCATGCTAGTGAGCACAAAAAACACTAGTTGTAAGCATAGCTTTGGAGAATCAATCTAGCATGTTTGTTTATTTCGGCTTGCTGATTTCCTAAAATATCATAATCAGCCGTCAGTTCATCTTTCTGTCGCATGTGTGCGTGCGCCCTAAATCAAAGCTGAATCAGCCCTGATTTTGAAGGGCTGGTACTGAATTCGTAGCTGCCTTCAAAATGCTTTTCAGCATGTAAGCTGCTGTAACTGACCTTCTATTCTTTTAGGCATGGATTTTAGCACTAAATAATGAAAGTTTTGAAATCAGTCATGAATTCGAAACATACCTACTTTTTAGGTCTGAATTTAGCAATGATAAGTTTAGTACTGAGGCGTAGAACTGCAAGGTTGCAAACAATCACTGGAACTGTAGACACTACCGATACTATTTGTTACAAGTTTTACAATTTCAAAAGCAACAACATGGAAAAGGTTAGACGTCAGTCTTGGTCTTGGTCTTTAAGTTAGGTTAGGTTAGATTGCAATGGAATAGGAGAATCCTATTTCTTAACTTAGGCCAATGAAGGCCCGTTGTGTCGTCTTAGAGGTAGGGTCTTCCCCGAATGAGTTATACCAAATGTTTTGGCTCTCCGCCTTGTAATTCTAACCAAGAATTCTGTACATGTTCTAGGTGTCAAATTTATTAATTAAAAATTAAAAGCTAAAGAGCACTTTGTACCCACTTGAAGCACTTCCCTTAAAGGAGAATCATATCTGTAATGGGAATCTCATGTATGAAAAATTCGCATAAATACAACAACAAAATTCCATGCCATCTTTAAAGGGTATGTATAAACAGACTTCGAATCACACAAATATTTGGTTGCAAACACCTTTTGTTGTTGTTGCTGTTTGTTTTCAATTTCTTTGTTCAACTCCCCCATGTTTGGGCTCACTTCTCCAGTCTGTCTTGGTGTCTGACCGTCTGTCTGTCTGTCTGCCTGTGTTTTTTTTTTTGCGCTGAGTCATGTCTTGTTGCAGTTGTTCTTTGCAAAGGTTTCGCTTTCAACTCACGCCCTGCTTGTGATTCATGTGACGTTTCCTGCAAAACTAAAACTCACTTTATGTGCCATATATAGATGCATATAATAAAACATATGCAGAGTTATCAGAGTTAGGCGACTCTTGACGTCTCCGTATTTATAATACACACAGAAAATGAATCAGGAATTCTGCAGAAAGTAGAAAGACCAAGTCTGTGAACTAACTAAATACTCATTTCTTATCTTTTAAACATAAAGTATGATCTTCTTTTTCTTGAGATTTTAAACATATTTAATTTTATATAATAAATAGCCTGTCTGCACTATGAAATTATTGAAAACTTGAATTTTTTAGTTACAAAACGCTTTAATTTGAGCATGACATTCTGTTTTCTTCAGTGTACAAGTATGTAAATACTTAAGCTGAACTTCTTGTGGTACTTCTGTCGCTTCCTTTTCCAGCTTACAATCACAATAATTGATATGCTTCTGCTGCTATAGAAGAAGACCACAATGAGAGTTCAATGCACTTGAACCATACCAGCATCCACATTTCCGTTGATGATAATAAATACTCAAATCTCACTCTTTTGCTGCTTTTCACTCCTCGGGCAATCGGCTTTGGTGCCTATCGCAGGCGCTCTTTGATTTATGCGCCCGCTTTAAGTGGCCTTTGTCGTTTTGGAGGAGGTGTCGTTGCAAATTCATTTTGTTCAATGGTTTTTTTTTTTGGAGGCGATGCCCATGATGCCAATGCGCCATGGCGCATGCCACACAAGTGCAAGTTTTGTGCAACAGCAACGGCAGCAGATAAACTTGTTGCAGATGCCAAAGATACTTTTGGGTGATGCCCAACTGGTTCATCTGGTTGTCAAGTGAGACATAAATGCAATCACTGGTCCGTGTCGTTCGTCTAGGCCAGTATTGGAACGAATGGCATTTGATAAAGATGTGAGATTGGCGTTCGAAGGACTGAGAGCCTGAGTCTAGAACTGAATCGAAAGAAATTCAAGTTTTGAATTTCTTCAGATCTAACCGAAGAAATATAAACTTTCAATTCGCTCAGTTAGAAGCTTTAGAAAGGCCGGTTTCTTATTTCTCTCACACAACTACATCAAAATACAAGCAATGCGACTCTGCGAAGCAATAGATAGCGAAAAAGTTTAAAACTAAAAACTATTGAATTTAAAATTCGGGATTGCGATGGGATCAGATCAGTTTGGGGAAAGTCTTTGAAATCTTGTGGACAAGAGTTTTTTCACGCCCAAGCAACCGATTTGGATTTACCTTTTATGAATCTGTTTATAAGAAAAAGTAGCTTAGGACTTTTAAAATAGGATAATAATGAAAATGATGTAACATTAACATAAAGGTCTATTTCCGCTTATCTTTTCGCTCAAAACCACATGGGATTAGTTTAAGACGGAATTGAACTGGGGAACTTGGGTTTAGGACTTGGGACAAATTGTCAATAGGGGATTAATTTTGATTATTAAATATCGATGCCGGAAATAACAATGGATTCATTTGAACATATTAAATTCCATCCCGAACCGAATTGAACAAAATCAAATTTTTAAGGCACTTGGGAATTTCAGAATAACTAAATTAATCTAGTCATGTGTCCCCCACCCGGGGACCTAGTAAAATACGGAATTCTGCAACCCTGATGGTGCCAAATTAGTTTTTATTTAACTCCTAAGAGCTAACAGACCCAGTTTAATTTGATTTTAATCAGCCTCAATTACATATATTTTGAGCTAAGTTCCATTCAGATATTTTTAGGTGGAGATCTTTTAAGGAACTCATCGAATGCAAAAATCTTTAAGAATTAGTCATCGTTTCGCACATTTGTAGATTGAGTTCCATCGTGTCTAAGCAGTAAAACATCGATGAAACATTTTAAATTGTGTGAGTACGGATTTTCTTTCAAAGTGTGCGAATCCTACTAATGTCAAACTGAATTACTAAATTTATAGTGTGTGCAGCTCAAAAAAATGTAATTATATAGTCCTCCAGGGAATCTGTTGTGGTAACGTGGTCATCGTTAAAATAAGGAAATGCTTTTGATTTACATGAGCAACCTTCATCAACATTACTTTCTTTATAGTTGCATTCATGTTCTGCTCTGCAGTTATCATTTAAAAGTTCTAGTATTATAAATCTGACCTTGAGAAAGCAGTTGGATTGGAGAATTTCTGTCATATTTCGATTTTTCCCTGTGTGTGGTGTCTTGAAAAACGGATACATCCATTTGTTCCCTTCTGGACCGAACCGGTTTAGTGCTTTTTCGCAAAAGGGCGAGTGGTCGGTTGTTTATGTGAAGCTTGTAGGTAGCTATAGGGGTCCCTATCGTGCTCTTTTCTGAAAGGAGCTCGATGGTAGTGCCTAGTCTGGCCAGTTTTTCCGCAGACTCATTTCCATCTATGTTTCGGTGTCTAGGCACCCATATCAGGTGAATACTGAAGTGTCGGCCGACATTCAGTTAGCGTTTTAGAGTTATTTATGTGTGAGTCAAGTGCCTTCAGGGCCGCTTGACTATCCGAGTAGATAAATACGTTTCCTTCTTTGGCCGTAAGTGTGCTAAGGTAGGTGGCAGCTTCCTGGATGGCTACCACCTCTGCTTGGTACACACTGCAGTGTTCACGAAGGCGGAACGATAGGTTGGGGGAGAAAACAACCCCTCCTACTTTTTCGTCGAGCTTAGAGCCATCTGTGTAGATATTTATGGCGCTAGCTCTGCTATGAGGAAGGTTTTTCCAATCGCTTCGGCTTGGGATATAGACGTCGTAATCTTTGTCGAACGTCGTTTGAGGTATACAGTAGTCTGTATTTGACGGTATACCCGCTTGGTGGCTAAGTATTGTGGAGTGTCCTGAATTACCCCCGTCCCAGGTATCGGGTTCTCGTAGTCTAAGGACTGTCATTGTAATGGTAATTAAATATTTAATTACCCTAAATATTTCAATGCTAATTCCGAATTACAGTCCTAGTTAGAGTCAGTAGCTTGAAAGAAAATATTTTCACAACAAAATGTTATCGGAAATTTTGGGGATTTCCGTAAATCGGATACAAACTTTTCCGCTTAGAAGTAAATTTATCAAATTTTTTTAAATCCTATTCGAAGGTCTACTTATATTTTCAAGGATAAGGGGTTTGGATTGATATAGAAATGTAGAATATTATACATACACTGCCCCTTAACGAATAGGTTCAAAAAATGCAGTTCATATTTTCGTTTCTCTCTGTTTCAATTGCAAATACAGGGTACCGGAAAGTAATAGGACTGATTTTCTTCCTCCGCGACTGTACTTCAGAGCGTGCGCGCGCACCGACTGGATTCGGTAGAGGGCGTTAATAGCTAACGAACGAGCGGCTAGCCAGTTGTCTCCGAGCACCTGGAGAGTCAGGACAGGAGTTCTCGCGCGACGTGTTTCTGTGAGTGGTGCAAGTCGGCAAGAGGTCCGCGATTAAATTCTGTGTGAAACTCGGTAAATCTGCAACAGAGACGTTTGATATGAACAAGCAGGCTTACCCAGATGTTGCTTAAGCAAGAAGTGGTGTGTTTCGATGGCATCATGCCTTTTTGGAGGGTCCGGGAAAGTGGTCGCCAATGAATACCGTGCTAGAAGACCTTCGACTTCAACAAACACCGACAATGTGACAAATTCTGTGGTTCATGACATTGTGACGGAGCATTTGAACATGCGAAAGGTGTACGCGAAGATTTTCCCAAAAGTGAACTTGAAAAGTGACTTCTTGTGAACAGCTATTTGACCAAGGCCAGCATCCCAACGCTTCCGCAGCCGCTCTACAGCCCAGAAAAGGCCTCCCGCACTTTTTTTTGCTTCCTCGCCTGGAAAGGCCGATGAAAGGCAAGCATTTTGAGACGACAGAGGGCATCCAAGCAGCATGCACCGCGGCTCTCTAGGGTCTTCCGTGACGTCTTCAATGCTTCCAAATCGCGCTGGCATCGACGCAGAAGTAGCTTATTTTGAAAGTTTTTAAAGAAGTGTAACGAGTTTTTAAATCGACTCAGTCCTATTACTTTCCGGACAAACCCTGTATTATTGACAACTCTATAACACAATCCACATTAAGGATTGCTGTGTTGGATTTTTGGCAAAGACACAAAAGCATGTTCAAAAGGAAATTGACGAAACTGTTTGTGTATTTCGCTCTGACTAATGTACCCTTTTTTTTACACTTTACTAGTAACGGGTTTAACAATTAGGGGTATCTTTCGTTGGCACGAAAGAACTAGTTTGCCTGGAACGAGGAGTATTTTTTTTTTTTTAGAATGTAAGATTTCTTTTCTTTTTCTTTTCCTCTTTGCCTTGGGAGCCCATCCTAAATTCTTTTGAAAGATGTGGCATAAGTGGATTAATTTCAATGCTGTGCGATTTGTCTGGCTTGGCCCGGCTACCCTGCAGCTCTGTTGTGGCTAATGCAATTTGCAAAACTCGCGCACAATATTTATGCGCATTGTTATTATGTATTGAAAATGCGAACAAATTATTAATGTGCATGCCATGGGGGCCAGGGAACTGAACTTGAGCATAGATTGTAGTTGCGCCTGCCCCAAGTCTGTCCATTTTCCACAATTTGACTTTCCCGCGCTCGGCGGCTGTTCGCGATCCATATAATTGGCGCATAAATCATTTTATCTGCAGCGGTAATTTCAATGTTGCCACAACAGTTAACTGTTTTGCTACGGATACATATTTGTAGCTATGCTATCTTCAAGATACAATGTATGTGCGCGTTCAATAAACCAAAGCCAGCTTAATTGTTGTAGCCACACCACTGACTCTACAGCAGCTCTCGTCGCTTAATCCAACCAAGATGAAAACCCGAAACCGTTTTGTCTGCACGCGTACCGCTCCCCGCTTTCCGCTCTCCGCTCTTCACTTCTTTTGTGGCTTCGCTTGACTTGGCTTTCATTGATTTCTCTATTTGAAATCATTTCATTTCGTTATTGATTTTGATTTTTTGATTGTCGTCTTTGGTCGTTTCGTTTGTGGCCCAACTGTAAATTGCATCCATCGCTTTGCGCACCTACATCGCACAGTGGGCTAGAATTGTACGTCTAATATAAAGATTTAGTTTATGAGAAAATGCTTATAAGCTCTATGAGGGTTTTCCGTATATTTGACCACTTTCAGCGAAAAATTTCCAATTTCTAATTTTGTGCTCAAAATAATTTTCGATTGAATTGCAGGGTATTATAATATTGCCCAGAACGATAGAAAATCATTTCCGACCCCATAAATATATATTTCTGACAGGCGACGAGCTGATTGAGCTTGTCCGTCCGTCGGTCCGTCGTCGTCTGTTTCTAACTAGTCTAGTTTTAAAGCTATCGAGCTGAAACTTTGCACAGAGTCTTTTTTTACTGCAAAACAAGCCCAACATTTTGTGTTTGCCGACCCATCGTGCATCGTAAAAGTGATCGTTGCCAGCGCCAGGTCGGGGTTTCCCATTTACATGACAAAAGCCAACCGGCTAAAAAGTTGTTCTAACGGTTTTTGGCAAAGTTTTTTTTTTCTTAATTTTTAATTTTTGTTTGTTGTCTGGGCTGAACTTTTACTTTTCAGCCGCATCTTCGCTTCGCGTAACAATTGATTACTGCACTTGTTTTGGCGCTTTCTAAAAATGCAAAAAAAAAAAAAAATCTCTGCTGACGGTTTGAGTTTAGTTGTTATAGTAATTATCGAACAATTGGAAAGGTGATGGCTGAATGTTGTGACAAATGATCGCCAGTTAAGCTGAACACTCGCCGTCTCAGCATTTGTTGTCGTTGTAGTTTAATTGAGTCGTGTGGTTGGTTTTTGGTTTCTGTGGTTTGGGATGAGGCTTTATTATGGCTTCATTATCTGGATATGTAGCATAAGCGAGGCCAAACCAAAAAAATAAATCATTCGAATCATTTGTTAAAATAAGACAAACAAATTTACAAATGTCATATTGAATCGGTAAACACTGAGGCTGTAAACAAAATCATCAATCACTCTTAGTCGGCGATTCTTGGCACGCGACACAATTAAGGCAGATCAGTTATATTTTGTACCTGCCTAACAGTTTGAAGTTTTGCCATCAAGAAGCCGAATGAAAATAAATGGATTTTATTCGAATTTGATCGGTTTCATGACCGGGAGTAGGCTTGATAAGGTCATAATGGCGCCCCTTGATTCGCAAGTTTATGGTATATATTTAACGCAAAAAAAAGTTCAAAAAGTTATGTTTTAATGGGCGCAATTGGGTTGATTTCAAACAAAACCTCCTTTCGTACTTTCAAAAGTTACAATGAATAAAGCATGATATAGAGCTGGAGAAACATCGATGCTAACATCGATGCATCGATGTTTTAGTCTAAGCTGCAAACATCGATGATTTTTTTTCACAATCGATGTTTTTGCAACCCTACGTAAACAAGACAATGCAACTTCAAAAAAATATGATTGGACCAAAACCTAATATATACGAATGTGGTTGATGCTTATCCATTTACGTATAATCAAAAAAAGGACGATTTAAACACAAGGTTTCCTTGATTTGAACCTCACATCTCCCTTTGAATCAAGAAATCTTTTGACTTCCCTGCCTTAACGGCGTGATTTCCAAATGTAAGCGAATTGTGAGTTTTTAAATCAAGTACTGTGGCCAATGAATAACTAAAACAGTCCAAGCTTTATTCGAGGTCGCCTCTCGGTGGAATAGTTTATATTTAAAAAAAAAACGAATTTTTCTTGTCTGACCATTTATACACAATTTTACTCTAAAATCTAAGCAATTCCAAAAGCCCCCATATATAAACTTCACAAGAAATGTCAGAAATCCTTACCTCTTAGAATAGGGTGCCACTTTGCAAATTTTTGGGAGAAAATATGCCACTATTTCAATAATTATCCCACTAATATGCGAGATGCAGCGAAACACACAAAAAATGGGGAGTGAATTTAAGTCTGTCCAAGCTCTTTGAGCCCACTAAAAGAAGTGGCTAAAAAACACTTATGTATTCCGGCAACATCCGCAGCTTCGGAAAGGACATTCAGTAAAGCTGGACAGACCCTGTCTTACCTTAATGCCAAAGAATTGGGAGCGTATAATAATCCTATATAAAAATTGAAATAATTTTAAAAATACTTAAAAAGAAATATTTGATCTAGAACCCTAGAAGGGACATTGGTCTTATAATTTATCAAATTTATATTTATTATTTATATTCTCTTATTTTCTCTTTATTTTCAATTTAATCTCAAGCAAGAAATTGATTCAGGAAGCTATATCATCAAACTCCTAAAATTTAAAATAAACATGATGTTTACGATGTTTTACTGCTAAAACATCGAAAAACATCGATGTACGAGGACATCGGTTTTATGTTTTCCAGCTCTAGCACATGATACCAAATAAAATGACTTAAACCATCAATACCCGTTGCTAATTAGCAAAAACTGTTGGATGAATAAACTAACTCATTAAACTTTAATTTAAATCATGTTTAATAATGCTCGAAGGTACCAAAATAAGACGAGTGGCCGATGATTAGTTCAGCGGTTAGTGTGCTAATAAAAAATTTTTTTCTTTCTTTACCAGCTATTGGCGCCAGCTGTGAAGTAACTAGCCATGAAAAAGCTTCTCACACCTTGCCGTTTAGATTCGGCGTTAAACTGCAGGTCCCCTTCTGTAGTGCGAAAAATTAGAGATTGAGAGATGCTTGGCTTGGCCGCTTTGGGGCTGTATAGCCAATTTAACATTATATTTCAGCAATTTTTAAAAATTGGCTCTGCTTCGTCTTTCTTCAGTACTACACAAATCGCCCCCATTAAAGAAATCATATCATTGCATTTGAAATAATGCCTTCCGTTTTCTAATTATATCAGAGATTAAAACCGTAACCGAAACCGTAACCCTTAACCGCTAAAAACACTTTAAAATTTGTAACCGAAACCGTAACCGTAACCGAAAAAATTTATTTTTCTTATAACCGTAACCCTATAACCTTTATTACCATAACCGGTTATTAGAACCGAAACAGAAACAAATATACGGGTTAATTTCGGTTTTCCTCTACTAGTAAAAATTTCGATAATCGTAAATCAGTGCCGGGATAATGTAGAGGACACAGAAGTGTGATTTTATTAGTGAGCTAGAGAGGTCTCTCCAGACTACAGCCTGCTACTTTCATTCAATTCAGTTTTCACCGATTCACAGAACCATTAGTTCGGCTCGCGTTTGCATTAAAACATGAGTGACTTCGGCCCCAGGTCTCTATGGGTGGCTGGCTCAGACCTGTGTAAGCCAAATGGAGAGCACAGGAAAAATATGTCCTTTTCTCTCTGACACTGAGTTATGCATGGCCGGCTCTGAAGTAAATTTTATGTACATTCATTGCGCCGCACTATTTCTGGCAGTTTCTCTGAGAGAGCGAACGAGAAAGAGTGAGTGCAGCAAACCAAAATCTTTACCCACCCTCCCCATCTTTCCATATACATATGTATGTGATACTACACTGGATGCTGGCTAGTTTAGCGGATCCAAATATGAACGACTTCGGCTCAAATTTGGCATCAGCTAATTCTGATTTTTTCTGTAACCTTAGGTTCTATCTGGATTCAATGTTAATTTGAAATCAAAAACAGCTTAGAATTGACCAAACTATAGTCTCACCAGTTAGAATATAGAGAACCAAGTCTGTTTGAGAATGATGCAATATTTATTGATCCGAGCGGAAAATTAACTGTATTAAATTGTTGGACAACCATATTTTGATTGATTTATCAGGGGACAGTTCTATTGGAACATATTGGAACGGTCGGAAAAAATTAAACAATATTTCCAGATCTTTTTAAATTATCAAAAGTTTTGCTAGCAGTTCCACCCACACAAATAAGTGTTGAGCGTTTGTTTTCAGGAGTAGAATTTATAATGAATTCCAGCTTTTGTCTGCATGAATTGTCAAATTGAAATTTTATTCTAATAACCATAACCTTAAGCAAAACCTGAAACAGAATTTGGTTAATAACCGTAACCAGTACCGTAACAGAACAGAATTCACAAAAGTTACAGAACAAATTAATGTAAATTAAATTAATTTCCGACAAATGTGCAGCGTATTTGTACCAAAAGACTTCGTGCAAAGTTTGGTTACGATAGCTTTAAAACAGACAGACAGACGGACAAGACTATATCAACTCAGCTCGTCACGCTGATCAAGATATACTTTATGTGGTCGGAGATGCGTCCTTCTATGTGTTACAAACATCCGGACAATTTTAATATACCCTCTCCAAGGGTATAAAAATAAATTTAAATTTAATTTTAAAACCAACTCTTTCCCTTTCTTGGGAGTCTACTACATTTTGCAGGTGTTCTATTAGTTGCAGTTTAAACTGCGTGGCATTTACTATGGTTTTTAAAACATGAGGGAGAATATTTGAACGGCGAACAGCATATACAGGGTTTGTCCGGAAAGTAATAGGACTGAGTCGATTTAAAAAATTGTATTGAGCCAATCGTTACACTTCTTTAAAAACTTTCAAAATAGGCAACTTTTGCGATTTAGAAGGCGATTGAAGGCGTCACGGAAAGCATTCTCCGGAATAGCCTTGAGAGCCGCGGTGCATGCTGCTTGGATCCCCTCTGTCGTCTCAAAATGCTTGCCTTTCATCGGCCTTTTCAGGCGAGGAAACAAAAAAAAGTCCTGGGGGGCCACATCTGGGCTGTAGGGCGGCTGCGGAAACGTTGGGATGCCGGCCTTGGTCGGAAGGTAGCTGTTCACAAGAAGTCACTTTTCAAGTTCACTTTTGGGACCATCTTCGCTCACCCCTTGCGCATGTTCAAATGCTCCGTCACAATGTCATGAGCCACAGATTTTGGTAAATTTAACATCTGGGCAATTAAACGAATACTTAGTCGACGGTCTGAGTTCAAAACTTTGCGGACAAGAGTCACATTGTCGGTGTTTGACGAAATCGAAGGTCTTCCAGCACGGTCTTCATTGGCGACCTTTTCCCGGCCCCCAAATAGGCCTGGTGCCATCGAACACACCACTTCTTGCTTAAGCAACATCTGGGTAAGCCTGCTTGATCATATCAAACGTCTCTGTCGCAGATTTACTGAGTTTCACACAGAATTTAATCGCGGACCTCTTGCCGGCTTGCACCACTCACAGAAACACTTGGCGCGAAAATGCCTGTCCTGACTCTGCAGGTGCTCGGAGACAACTGACCAACCGCTCGTTCGTTAGCTAGAAACGCCCTCTACCGAATCCAGTCGGTGCGCGCACGCTCTGAAGTACAGTCGCGGCGGAAGAAAACCAGTCCTTTTACTTTCCGTACAAACCCAGTAGATCTTTAATTATATTCTTTTAAAAGTGGTTTTTAAGACAATTGGGATATACATTTTGGTAGTATCAGCCTCTTCTTTCAGCACATATTTAGAGTCCTCTTACGCATCTTGCTCTTTAGCCGTAGCACCCCACCTAGCATTGGGGAGATCATTTTAACAAGATTCAACTTGATGAGTCTTTTTCGAGCCCTTTTGTTGATTAAAAAGAGATTCATTTCATTGGCGACTTAAAGAAGATTCGAAAATGCACAAAATGTGATTCATTTAAAAACGACTCGAAAAATACTCGCAAATGACTCGAAAAGTAGTCGAAAGTGATCAGAAAAACGGGATAGAAATGACTCTTAATGAAGAGTCGCGGCTAGGGTACCATTTTCTCCCGACAAAAAGTATCATTCATAATCAGAAAACGAGCGCATTTATGACCATTTTAAGCAGACAGAGGACTCGAAAAAGTCTTGAATGTGATCAGGAATTTCATAAAATGTTGGCTGGGACGGGCGGGGGCAATATTAATTATTTCAAAATTTCCGACTCGGCTTCTGTACGCCTCACCCGCCCAGTATATTTGAACTATTTTGTGGCATGCGTATAATGGGACTAATTCAAAAAAGGTAAAAGTCAAACCGGACTCATGTAGGTTGAATGTTCTCAGTTTAGACAATTTGTCTCAAGCGTGTTGAACTTTTCCTTTCAAGAACATTTACCATAAAATACTAAATTTTCGTTTGTTTTAAGTTGATGACATACATAGCTTACGTGCATAATCCAATGTGATTGAGTCTATACTGCAATGAATGAATGTGAATGCTGGTAGAGTGTCAAATTTACAACCTTTGACTTGAATTGAATGTTTTAATCCTTGTGTGGTTTAGAAGTGAGAGCGACACCACTTAAAAACTTAATGAATTTTGAATCATCATATAAATAGGGACTAAGTATTAAAAATAAGATTAAAAATAAACGTTTCAAGCGCTTTGTGTTTTTGTGGAATGATTTAGAGTATTCAAAGTTCGTCATGTTCTCTGGTAAATTTGTGTCATTTGCAGGAAATCACAAAATGGTTTATAAATAACCAACCAGCAGTGGCGAGCAGACCATAATCAGCGGCAGCAACAACTTGTCGCCCACGAAATGCTTTTTGCATTTCACATTTTAAGTATCCATCTCTCTCAATCTCTGCCCATCTTGCCGCCACATTCTTGACAGGCATAAAGAGAAAAAGTTATTTTTTTTTTGTAAGCCAACGAACACGAGCACAATGCAACGCTTGGGCGAGCGTGCGCGCGTGCGTTAGTCGCAGCAGCGCCAGCTTGAAGATGCATACACAATAAGAAGAAAGAAGAGAAGCTAAAGCACTGGAGTCGGAGTCGGAGTCGTAAAAGTGGCTGCTGGACGGACGGGCACTAATGTTTATGTTACTTGCCAGGGGCAAAAAAAGAGCCCGGCCTGGCTACCAGCCTGCCTGCTTATGTCTTGTTAGTGTCTGTGTGTATTTTTAGAACGTTGTTGTTGCTGCTGCTGCTGCTCCATTTTGCTGTTGCATTACAGTAAAATATACCGTATGGCTGCAACATATTTTTCAAGCTGCCTGTTGTCGTTAGCGATTATAAAAATTACAACACAACATCTTTTGATTCATTTAGTTTTATGGGCAAGAAGGAGAAATGGCGGTCAAGCAAGCGATATTCTAATTGACAACACACACACACAGATAGAGAGAGGTGCAAATAATTTCTTTCTGCAGCTGTTCGCATTGTTTGAATGCGTTTATCAGTTTTACCGTTATCATTAACAAGCCAGCCAGCAGCAGCAGCAGCGTCGCACACGCATGTGAGCAAAAACACACGCACGTCAATTGGTAGCACCTTGGGAAATCTTCACATTTTTCTGACCAAAAGTCCTTTTACAAACTTCAAATGTAACATACCAGGAATGTTCATTAAAGCAAATCCAGTTAATATGACAGCTGTTAAAGTCAGCTTTTGATAACGAATGACAGCCAAACGCGGCGTGTAAAAAAAGGAGAGTGGGTGGCTTCGAACTCCCGGTACAAGCGAGAAGCTACTGATATAAAACAAGTAAGAAAGTCGATCAATAACGAATCTAATATACTCTGTACCTGCAGCAGCGAACTTTCTTTTGGTCATAACTTGAAGATTTTCAGAACTGATCAATAGATGGCACTGCTACTTGCTTTGCTCTGTTCAGGCTTCAGCCACCTCGTCCCATACATGTTAAACCTCTATCTCCTACCATTTCCGAGATCTGTGCGTTCATACAGACGGACAGAGGGATATGTATATAGAATATATATTCCTTATAGGGTCAGAAATGATTCTTTCTCCCTGTTACTTATTAAGATGAAACGTGTATC
The DNA here is from genome assembly GCA_018904235.1 of Lordiphosa stackelbergi. NCBI lineage: Eukaryota > Metazoa > Arthropoda > Insecta > Diptera > Drosophilidae > Lordiphosa > Lordiphosa stackelbergi. The sequence continues at coordinate 7,113 of JAEIFU010003252.1, read as the reverse complement.
TTTGCTACAGAGTATAAAAACTAATTAAACTTGTGTCTTTCTACGTTAAAAATCTAATGGGGTATCGTAGCATATGTTTTTGAGTGCGCCGATCTCATTTCTGAAACTCGATACTCGGTGCTACATATTTAGTACTCGATTCTCTGAACTTGATACTCAGTATTCAAAACACTATACACGATACTCAGTACTCGATACTTACTGCTCAAAACTCAGTATTCAATACACGATCCAATGGCAAATGGCAAAAGCGGCTGACTTTGCAAAGACAAAGGCGTACCCAAAAGAATCTGTCGCAATAACAAAATGTTTCCACTTTTTGTCCCCCAGTCGAATGTACAGGGTGGTCCATCTAGAGTTGGGAATTTGAACTATTCATAATTTGACTTTAAGAACGTCAAATGTCATTCGGAATATTTAGTAAAAACTCTGACATTTACGAAATGGGGCGCTATTCGCTTAAAGACAGTTGGGAAATATTAAAAACAGGGCTGCAAACCTCATAAAAATCGACAGGGGTTCACTCCGGGGTTTGAACCCGCGAAACTTTTTGGGTTCGGGTTCACGGAGCGGGTTCTGAAGGTCGCTGAACCTAGGTTCGGGTTCGAACCGGGGTTCAGGAATAATTTTGTTCAGAAAACTTGAACGTAATTTGAAACAAACAAAAGTTTAGAGGCTTGAGTATATAATATTTGAGCTTGGATCATCGAACGTTTAAGCAGGCTCTAGGTCCATAAGTCATGGGGAAATGAGTATAAAAATAAAATTTACGCTGCTCAACTAGTCCGCATTGAGAGTCGTATCTTTCTTATCTTATCTAGCTCTATTCTAAATTTATGTTTGTTTATAACTTTTAAAACAAGACACGCACACACCAAATAGGAGGATGTTTCAAGAACCTCGCGGATTTTTCATCAGCAGGCTTTGTCTACCTTCTGCAAGTGCAAAACAGACAACTTCAAAGTGACAGAAGACGTTGTGTATGTGTGTGCACCCATTTCGGCCTTTCTGTATTAGTGGGGCAAATTCTCTCCCCTCAGTTAACGCACTGTATAAATTAAACATTAGTGTGTCTTACAGCCATCTTTCATTTTTACTGCAACAGATATATGAGTAGAAAAAGTGCGCTAAACTGATACTTGTGTTGAAGGAACACGTAATACAACAATTGCTACGTTTTTAAGTTCTTTGCATATGTAGATCGATTTCCAAAATTTTAAAGCTTAAAGATTGCTTTTCATCTTTATTAGAAGATAAACATGGTAAAGAATCATGAATTCTTTTATTTATCATTTTTAAAGCTTTTACTTATTAGTTCCTTTTGAATATTATGAAATAAAGCAAAATGTTTCTCTGAAAGCTGTTTTTGTTCCAATGCTTAAAAAATATTGGAAATGGCAATAGGACATTTATACAGCTTGAAAAAAATGTAACAGAACATATTTTTTGAACCGAACCCTTTCAACTTGTTTTTGCTCCGGTTCAGGTTCGCGTTCGGGAAGAAAAAATTGTTCTGCTCCGGTTCGGGTTCGATTCGGACTTCCCAAAAATTCCGGAGTCTCTGACTCCGAAACGGTTCAACTCCGAACCGGTTTGCAACCCTGATTAAAAGCATATTTCCGAAACGGTGAGTCCTCTACTCAAACTGCGAAATACAAAAAAAAAATTTAACAAAAAAAATTCAATTTGTGGATCAATTCGTGAAACTAAAATGTTTGTGGATAAACCAACCCATGTACGTACTCGTCCGGTGCGCTCGACCGAAAACATTGCCAAGTCAGCCGTGGTGGTCATTTGACCGAAATTGTTTTTCATAAATAAATGACATGAACCAACCTTTCCAACAAATGTTTAACCTTTGAAAAATATCGAGCTGTTTCTTCTTTTTTTATAGCAAAATTAAATTCCTATTTTTAAATAGTCCACCCTGTATTAATACGTGTAGGGTATCCATCTCATTTCTTTACCAATACCAAAAATCTAAAGCCCAAAACTTTGGTAAATTGAAAAATATTTTTTTGCCAGTATATTGAGTTAAATTTCCCATTGTGCGCCGGCGGCTGCTGATGCCATTTGGTGAAAGGTGTGCGCTCTCGGCTGATGCGATAAAGCTTCCATCATATTTTACATTTTCGTAATTTGCTAAGAGCACACACAATTGTGTTTGAGCTAGTCCATGTATGTATGTGTGTGTGTGCGTGTGCAATTTCATTTAATTAGATTGCGTTTAATAATGCCACACACACCGCAATCACACACACACACACAGGGAGAGACAACGTACCGCGAACAACAACAAGCAACATTTGATATCGTAGTGTAATTTAATTGATTTTCTATTAGGTGAAGCAAGAGAAGCAACAAGCAGAAGAGCTTTGATGGTCGTGCCATGAGTTTCTAGCGATGATTAAACATATTTACATACATATATAGACATGTGTACAATTGTGAAAATTATGCTTTAGCCTCACATATACATAAGTTAATCACGGACTAAAACTGCAACCCTTATCGAAACGATCAACCTCAAAATATTGAACTTAAACATCTTTTAAGAGAAATATTTTGACAAACATTTGCTTCAAAGGGTTTATTATTCATCAACGAAAATTTATAACTATTTTAATAATACAAAGAAAGCAGGATTGTCTGACGTTTTTCCGTCACACTCCAATTCGATTGACAATTGCCTTTTATAAAAGTCTGCAAAAAGCCTAAGCCGAACCCCTTAGAATGGGTGGGGCCTAGGTTATTTGGGTCTATTGAAGCGGACCATTTATTTTTGGAAAAAGTTTCGGTTTAAAAATTACATTAAATCATCTTCATCCTTAGTAGGATTTTTGCATACAAAAAAATAACTCATGAAAAAGGGTTTAACCCCCATGGAGTATATTTTTTTATGCAAAAGAAGAATACTAAAGAAGAATCAGAATCTGTTCTTAAAATTCTCTCCTGGTTCTAACAGGATATAGAGTGAGGGTAGATTTCTGACTTTTAGTATAAACATCTTGATCTTTGCTTAATTCATTTCCTTTGGAGTATTTAATATTATACAGCGACCTAGTTTCACAACAAGTACAAATTGGTTTGGGGAGAGTTAGTGGCGCAAAAACTTGCAAAGATTTTTATAGGCTTAAACCAAGAACTTTTTGTAGCTTATGTTTTTGAAATTGGAAGTTTTTTTTGCTTCAAAAATGTTTTGGTGTTGACTTTAGAATTTATTAGACTTTTGAGAGTAAATCAGGCGTTCTAAGACCATAGCAAAATAATAGTATGACCAAAAAGATATTATAATAGTTCCAAATGTACGTAACATTCCCCGAAATAGTCTTACAGTTAAAACCAGGGATCTTAAATAAGAGTTTTGAGTTATTAATGGGAAAATCTTAGAAATACTAATTCAGGATGCAGTATCCTGTTAACAAGATAAAATTTTATTTTTAATTTTTTTTTAAAATTAATTTTAACTCTTTTTTTCGATCAAAATAAAAAATAAAATTAAATTTCAATTTTTATTTAAAAATCATAAAATATCAAGAAACCTCTTAATGTATATCGGATAGTTACATATAAGGGTACTGCCAGAAGAGTTATGGAGACACCACCCCGCCCCCTTAAACTCCCTCTTTCCCCATCAAGCTGTAATATTATATTTATTAAATCCGTCAGGGTTATTAGCAGGGATGCAAACCGCTTCTGAACTGAACCAAATCGTAACCGAACCGCTAATTCCAACTGATTGACCGAACCGCAAACCGAACAAGCAAAACAAGATTCTTTCGTCACTTTCTTCTGAAGGCATGGGTAATATAAGCTGTGAGAGATTAGTATGGTATGACCTGGTGTGGTGCAGAGGTTAGTGTGTGGGACTGCTGTGCGGGAGGTGTGGGTTTTTTTTAGTTTATATTATTAATTTAATATTAGCCATATCAGAGTAAAATTGCTATGAAAAAAATCGAATTGAGGCATATTTTTCTCGGTGTACTAAGTTGTAGAACTAAGTAGTAAGCTGGCATCTGTTTTTGCAGCTACGAGTTTTGTGTTAACGCATGCTGCAGGTTTTCCCAGCTTTGACAATGTGGCCATTTCTGCAAACCAAGTTTTACAACAGAGCATTATACATGTATTATATGCAATTCCTTCATTACTTCTTCGCTTATGTTTTCGCGGAGTTGGTGTTTCTGCAACTCCTCTGGCTGTACCTTTATATGTAACTATTCAATATACATCACGAGGTTTCTTGCTATCATTTGTTACTTTTTTGCTCCCATGAATTCATACCTTAAGGATCCTTAATGTTGGTCCTTTTAGGACATGTGATGTATCAAATGATAGGTATTGAGCTGTACATCATGAATGTTTTTAAATTTTGGCAATACACTACGCGGTTTTCAAGATATTTACATTCAATTTTTATTTACAATTTTTATAATAAAAATTGACCAATAACTTTTATTTTTGGATTATTTTATAAAAATTTAAAAATAATTTTTCTTTTTGGAGTTTTCAATAAAAATTGAAAAATAACTTTTATTTTTAGATTTTTTAAAATACAAAATTGATTTTAATTTAAGTAAATAATTATTTTATGATTTTTAAATAAAAATTGAAATTTAATTTTTATATCATAATTTTTTTATTTTGATCGAAAAACAAGAGTTAATTTTTTGATAAAAATCAACAAATAATTTTTATTTTATAAATTTTATTTTAAAAACTATAACCGTTACGGTCCCTGGTTAAAACAAGTATTTCGGGATTGGAAAAATCATGCTTGAAATAAGAATTTTGTACTTGAATCAAGTATTTAAGTACTTACCGTAGTATTGACACCGTTTGTACTTGATTCAAATATAAATTTCTTTCAATACAGTTTACGAGCTGCAAGGGTATGTAAATTTCGGTCGAGCCGAATCAACAATTTCATAATTCGCGTAACTTTTCAGCTTTTCTATACTAAGAATAAATTATCTAAATCGAAGAATAAATCAATTTCTGAATATATATTCAAAATAGTTTTGATCTATTTAACTTGGGCAATTTTATTTCCAAATCCAAGTAGCTTGATTAGCAAGATTGTATGTATATTAATAATGGGCACATTCAGCAGATAATTCCGACTTACGATTTGTGATTTATGATTGCCGATTTTACCTTACATTCATATGAAATTTTCAAATCCACAAATATTAAAGATTTTGTGTGAGTGTTTTCCATTAATAAAATGTACTAAAGTCACAGAGTTTATTAAAGTCTGACAACAATTCCATTAAGCAGAGACCTATGAGCAATCGCAAATCGGTAATCGTTAATCGGAATTATCTGCTGAATACTCCCAATGATTTGTTTAATCATGTTTTAATGTTAAATCAATGTAAATTTTATAAATTTGTTTGTCACGACGATTTGCTATAGTGCAGGTACCTAAAAGGGGGGTACATTTGAGAGACAAGGCAGGGTGTCCGAAAATAGTGAATAATTTTACACATCTGTTTGCATAAAAGAACTATCATATGTAAGAATTACGGTTTGTTGCGAGGTTTCAATCTAAAAAAATACCTTTTTTCAATTGAAGATTAAATTCAGCTTCTTGCAAAATGGCGTTTTGTTTTATGTAACAAATAAATTAAACTCCGACCATGTTCACCCCTGTCTCCCATATCAGCACAAATCCAACTTTTCTCACAAAAACGTAGTATCGTAGCAAGGACCTACCTCACGAATTTGTTCCTTCAATTGTTAATGGTTAAAGTAACTTGTTGGAAACTAGTTTCAATTATAAACACACACTCCTCCTTTTAACACAATAATCTTACAAAACTGTACCCTAGGTTCACAGATCTTCTGCACTTTATTAACTTGGCTCCTCCTGAAGTTGCCGAGTCTTGCAAAAATGTAGTGAAATTGACTTTAAGCAAATTAAACTAAATTTAAAAATAGATATAAATAAAGGTATTGTCCACCAAAAACTTTCTCCGATTTGAGTTTTTCAATAAAGTTGCACTCTTCTCTCCCTGCTTGCTTTTTATCAGCATCAAAGTTTCACTTCTACTTTAATTTAACGGTCTCGTGATTGGGCTCTCGTGTCACGCCTGCAACTCTAATCTATTTGAGCTATTTAACTGGCTGGACTGCCGCTGCAGCATTATCTCTCTGTATAGTAGTATGTTCCGCTTGGCTATTCTTGCCACACCATTTGTAGTAATTGGCGCTGGTTGCTACTGCAGCTGATGCTGATGCCTGATGATGATGCAGCTGCAACGGTGTTTAACTGTTTGTCTTGCCTTTCTTTAATTCATTCGTTCATTCTTTCTCTAATTGCTTGAGGTCGTCTGTGCTTGCGTCCGCAGAGAGATGGAGATTCATAGATTCGAACACATGTTGGACGTTTGGCTGGGGGGCTTGCATAATGAATTATGATGCGGACCTCGCGTTTTCTTTTATATTTTATTTAAATGCCAACTATTAATTTTCCAACGAACTTTTTAATATTTTTCGCTTATCGAATTTCATGTAAATTTAACAAGAAAATTAATTGTGAAAATTTAACTGAATGGCAGGTGTTTAAGCTGACGCTGCGGCTTACAATAAAAAAAAGTTGCATGTGAAGGCGGAGCATTGACTTTTTGGTTGCAGCAATTGTGAAAATGTGAAAATCTTAATTCAAGCTCAACAGCACGTTTTTGTCTTGAAATTGTGAGAACAATTTATGACAAAACTTGAAGAAGTGACAATAAATCATAATAAAAGCAATGCAGAGCAGTTTAAGGTGATTGCTGCTTATCGTCTGGTTAGTCAGCTTAACTTTGTAAACATAAACAACAATAAAACTGAATGAAGAAGTAAAGAGAAACTCAACTGAAACTGTACAGATTTCAAAATCATATATTATAGGTTCTCAAAAATTTGAATCAGGTTGCGATTATGGTCATGATTTGATCCATTTTAGACAGAGCATTTAGTTTAATTCCATTTGTGTTAAGGCCTCTAAGGAAATGCGACGTTAGTAATTTAGCTTAATTCGTCTTATATTTCGTTAAATTGGAACAAAAGTCTAGTGTGAACATACTTTCAAAAAATTACACCGAAAATTCAAGTCTGTTTTATATTTAA
>JAEIFU010003251.1:0-31101 GCA_018904235.1 Lordiphosa stackelbergi | reverse complement strand
CAACATCTGTCCGTCTCGTCTCGCCTCGCACTTTTGTGTATTACAACATTTTTTTTTGCGGCGGCGACATAAATTCTACAGATACACATACAAATACAGCCACAAATACAAATACAGATACAAAGATACAGATACGAGGCGATACACATTCGTGTGCCGTTGGCCCCCAAAGGCGAAACACAACAACAACAGCATTAAACGATCGTTACTCGCTCGTCATCATCGTCATTATCATCATCTGGTTCGGCTTTTGGCGCTCATTTCGAGTTTGTGTCGTTACAACATTTTCATTGCTCGCATTTTTCTTTGCGGTTTTTTTGATTTGTAATAAAGGAGAAATATATGCGATATATAAATACATATATTAATTCGAGGTTAAGTGATCTTATGTATATACAGATTATTGATTAAGCTTGATAAGCTTACTGATTGGGTGCAGATATGTATTTCGCTTGCTAGAGATCTAGGAATGTGAATATGAATGTCATTGTAACTAATGAAATGCAAATTTTTAGCAGTTTTTGTGTTCTTTACCGAAACACTTCATTAAATAAGCAAATAAAAAGATTACAAATCAAATTTGTCAATCTCTTTATCAGCTGTTTGTTTCATGCTGAAACAAGTTTACCAAATTCAAACTGATTTTAAAGGGGATTTGTTTTACTTTTCCAAGCCACTAGGAAACGGCTTCCGTTTCATGCATGATTTTCTCTCTTTTCCCAGCAATGCTTCTACTACTTGGTATTAGAAAGAATCGTCTTGAATCGCAATTCAAACTTTACTGGCAACTGTAGTGCCCTAGGTACTGGACTTACGTAAGGTTTCGACTCGAGCCTTGGTCAATAGCTTTAAATTAGGAATGCAAACCACTCGAAAATAAGGACTGGTTCGGTTCAGTGGTTTACACAGTTTTTTGAACCGCCGGTTCGGTTCATTGCATGGTTTTTGGGGGCTTACTGAACCGCGGTTTTGGTTCGGTTCGGTTCACTTTTTATTCATTTAATTAACTAAAGAAAAATATTTTTTGATACAAGTGTTCAGATTATTCATTAACAAACACTTAGGTTTTCAGTTAAACGGGTATGTTCAAAATTTCGACGGCAATTTCACAACTACAACTTTACATATCAAGTGATGTTGTTGTGAGTTGTTTAGAAACTTTCACGGTTTGAAATCGACTACTGAAAGCCAAGCGGATCAAATAATTACAATTTTCTTTTGACCTGATCAAGTAATCTCTGACATATTTGGGTGGGAATAATCTTAATTATATTTAGGTAAACGCTAACAATCGATGTTTTACTTGTTTAAGGAATTGAATGAATATCCGTTATGCTTTCATTTAGGTTTGGAATTTTGTTGTATATTAACATTAAATGAGATTAAGCTACATTTTCCTTCTTCTAATAGCAGTCTTGATTCCTTGAATCTAAGAAATCAAATTAAAAAATAGTCTGAGCTCTTTTTCCAAAGAGTTGACAATTGCTGAGCTATGTCGTTCGCCCGTTTTCAACCTCCATTTTGCATGCCCACCATCCATAGAAATACTCATAGTCATTTTCTATTTCAACCCAATCTCAATTAAAGGTAAAAAGTTAACGCTTGAGTATTATGTGAGTTGACCCCCCCCAACGGATAATACATTCACGACTTGGCTTATTACAATTTTGGGTCGATTGGTTGGATTAAGGTTGATGTTCTTAGTTTTTTAAAACAACTCTGATTTTCCAAGTATTTTCGTAATATTTTAAAGCTTATTGCTGATTTTGCTCACAATTCGCCAGTAACTCAATACCTAGCTAAAGTGAACCGAACCGAACCATTTTATTTTTCGGTTTTGGGTTCGGTTCAACAATTTGAAAACACACCGGTTCGGTTCTCCAAGCCAAAAAAGTGATTTGGTTCGGTTCGGTTTAAAACCGGTTTGGTTCAGAACCGGTTTGCATTCACTGCTTTAAATTGTTAAATTTAATTTTATAAAATTTTCTTTTGATTTTGTTACTGAGATACTTGAAATCATTCTTACATATATAAAACAGTTGAGTTGAATGAAAACAGTAAAAATACGACGACATATATGTCTATGTCTATATATGTCTACATCGCTATATGTAGTACAATATATACATATATTCACGATATAGGTAAAAGGTAAAATTGGCTATACAGCCCTTCAAAGGTGCCAAGCCAAGCTTCTCACAATCTCTTGGCGTGTGTGCCTTAAATTTTTCGCACAAGAGAAAGGGACCTACAGTTTAACGCCGAATCCGAACGGCAATGTTTGAGAATTTGCTTTTTCATGGCTAGTTACTTCACAGCTGGCGCCACTAAGCTGGTGAAGGTGACCGGATGTTAAAAGCTAATTTCTAAAGAAAGGAAAAACAATTTTTTTATTTGATCGTTGCATAGGGGGTCGAACCCACCGACCTCCCCCGCCCAAGTCCGGCACACTAACCGCCAAATACACGCGGACACCATTCACGATATATATATTCTTTAAACACGAGAATATTAAAAAACTCCATATGAAGCAATAATAACATTCATACATAAGAAACCACATGATCTAAAAGCTAATAGTTACAAGAAAACAATTCAGCTTTGACGTTTTCCACTGCAACAAAGTGGGCGGCCAAAATAAGTCCCGGTAACCTGCGGGTCTCTTGGTAACTTAAATCCACAAAAAATATATAAAAATACGTCGTAGTCGGCCTGCAGGAGTTTAAGTCTTGTTTTCGGTAGGGTGAATCTGAATTTATCTCGAGTTTACTGCAGTAATTGCAAATGCAAAACAATTAACAAGCTGACTTCATATATTTGATTTTTGTAAACCTATCCTTTTGCAAGAAAATGCAAAAAAAAAACCAAAAAATTTATTAAAAAAATTAAAAAAAACCATTATCCCTAAAAAAATAAGTGGGAGAACAAAGATGAAACTATGAAGTTTAGGAATAATGTCAGCGCTTTCCAGAATTCTGGAAGTCATCCTCCATTTTTTGAATTAACCTCCATTGCGATTCAGATGTTGTGCTGTCACGGTGCAAAGCTGAAATAGAAAAGTCAGATTGCCTCAAAGTACAACATTAAAACGCCCGCCGAATCGTTTTTCGAACTGTAGTAAGGGCTAGTTAAAACATTTAAACCATTAAACATTTTTTTTCTAAAAGCAAAAGATCCCTTAAACTACGACTCAAGAAACTATATCCGCGCCGACTCTGATAGCTTTAAAGTTGTAGCTTTATTTTATTAAATTAACTTTGGTGTTCTAAGAATAGTTCCCACTTGTAAAATTATCAGTAAGTCTCACCAATAAATGAATAATGTTTAAGCCCATAAATTACCACCCCATTAAAGTATTTAATTTGATAAGGCAGCTTTATAATTGATATATGTATGTATATAACAAAAATCATAATATACCCAAGTACTTCCAATCCAATGAAATCGTTTTTCACTACAATTCTTGATTTCAATTAACTTTTGACGACCAAAGCACACAAAAAATTAAATAAAATACCCATACGAACATACATACATATACGTATATTTTTATAAAGAATAAATAATTCTAAAGACTATTAGCCCAGCTGTATACTCGACTCTTCCTCCCTCCCTCTTCCTTCTATAGATTGTAGAGGTCAAGGCTATATTATAGCTGTTCGCTCTCTCCGTCTGATACTCGACCGACAGCAAAAGTGCAAATAAATTTGTGACGCATTTTTTTTATGTTTTTTTATTTTGTTATTGCAAATGATATAAATACACGACGTACCGAAGCCAACAAAACCAACAACAAAAATAAAAACCAAATGAAATGAAAAACGCGCACGAACCGCAGCGAAGCGAAGGCGAACGTAAGAGCACAACGAACTTTTCGATGAGAAATTATAAAACAACAAATGCAACAACTACACCAACAACAAATGCCAAATTAAAATGCTAAATAAGCGCTAAAAACAAAACAAGCGGCAATCATTGGCTGTTGGCTGTAGTTGTTATTTATTTTGTATGTGGTATTTGCTCTCTTACACTCTTAAAACTCGAACTCTGTGATGCAGCCAAGGCCACAAGTTGCGGCCAATTGAGGGGGATTTTATTTTTTCTTTTTTTGTGCTTTTTTAAATGCATTTTTCTTTTATTTTCAAAATGTTTTTTTTTTTATAACACGAAGGGAAAAGGTGGTGAAATTGAAATCAAGTTATTTATTTGTCAGTAACATAACTGACACGAAGCAGTAGATCTAGTAGATCACCCTTACTCTGACCCGATGGGACCAGCTCATTGTCTGAAAATAGCAGCATTTAATTGAATAAGTTGAGTTTAATCGGAGGTGTCACGGAAATCTCTTACAACCAAAATCAATTCTCAGTGTCCCAGAAATCACTTTCGTTTGGTTACATTTCTCTCGTGTTTTGTCAGGAGATTTAACAAAATTCATCACCTAACCAATTTTGATAGCCAAAATTTATTTTAGGAATGTAAGCAATGTTATTTTTCTAGATACGTTGCATCGTATGAATTAAATATTTAATTTGTTTTAATATTAAAATTTGCGTTTCAATATTTGCTCGCAAAACCAATTAAATGTTGCCAAACCAACTTGTCTCTCAACATCACCTGCCGCCCTCTATATATGGTGGCGCCCTCTGTGTACCAACACGGGTACCCTCAAGGGCTAAGGGTTGCCAAGTTATATTTTATGCATTTCTTTCTTTTCAAGGTCTATTAATCTCCTTTTGGCGGGATCAAGCAAAGAACTTGTTTTTCAAGGCCGATAAGCTTCTTAACAGAAACTATACCAAATAGTTTTGGTTAAAGTTGGTTCATTTTACAAAGCATGTTCGCAGTCAACTCACTCAAATTATTTTAAATTTAATATTTGAGGCTTAGTGTAGAACTTGTGTATACCCTCAATAATGTATGCGAAAAAACTAACTTCAAACTTAAAAAAAAGCTAAAAAGATCTAAAAACTAAATGTTATTCTTAAATTTTGATATATCGAACTAAGTTGGTTGGTTTTTTACTGGTTTAAGTACAGAATTCTTCATTTTTTCTGAGTCTACTAGTTTGCTAGGCGAAAGTGGAACTGAGTTGGACCATTTCACACATCAGAATAATTTATCTACGGGCCAAGTCTGCAAGCGCCCTCCTAAACTAGTCTTACATATTTATGTGCCAGGGTGGATCAATGAACATCCGTGTTTTACGACAACACATTTTGCTGAGAGATATTAACTTGACTTTTTTGTTTCGTCATCATAACATCATAATAAATTTCAACAAGTTGCATGTGTGTTCGATTGTTGTAAAAGATGGATATGAAAGGTATTTCGATATTTTAAATAAACGGATATATCTTTACAATAAATATCCCTATTGAGGTTAATGAGGTGTGATTTGGCATACTGTCTGCGATAAAATTAATTATTCAAATTTTTAAATTTACCATCTCTCAATATTCACAATCTCTCAAAGCATTTGAACTGAAGTAAATAAAAATTATTAAGTTTAGTGCAAGAACATCAGAGATTTTTCGGAAGACCCTTGGATTTACGAGCTCATCGGTTGCCCAAAAATTTCATCAAAAAATATTCGATATCCCATATTCTATAAAACGCAACGGTAAAATATACCGATATTGATATATCATTTTTTAAACTAAACTATCAAACCAGCACAAAAATATAAAAATTTCGATTTTATTACTGGCATTCCTATATCACCACCGGACCCAGAACCAAACCCTCCAAATTGTAAACCTTCCGAAAAGGAACCCGAACAGGAACCCTCTGTTTGGGAAAAGGTTCGGTTCAAAGAATAAAATTACATTCAAAGTAGGCATATTACTTCTTAGAGAAAGCAAATAAAGCAAAACCAATTTATCAGGCCTGTTCCCGTTTCCGAATCCGATTAATCGGAATTTGTAAGAGTTGTGATTTCTAAGAAACGATTAATGAATTCGGTCGAAATTTTTTGCCATCCAGAGAATCGATTGAAGGTATTTGGGATTTTGAAGTTAAAAGTCAGATAACACAGTCGGGTTTTGGAAGCGATAACATTTAACAATTCCGATTCCGCATGATTTGATCGAAATCGAAAACGGGAACAGGCTTGTATATTTTTATGTAAATTAATTCGGACCTCGAAACGGCAAAATGAAAAAAGTAGGTCTCAGCATTCCCAAAATTAAGTTATCAAAATTTCCTATATCATTATCTTTAAAGGCTAAACATTTTATAGACAATTTAATCTTCTAACTAATTCTAAAGCTATTGATCGGGACATTATTAAGTAAAGACTTGGTTTACAAATGTCATTCAAGTTCAAGACTTCGCCAAGTGTTAAAATTCAGCAAGGATATAAAAGTTGTATAAAGATCATTATATATAATTACCTTTCACCTAGCTTGTAGAACTATGTTTAGATGACCAGTCACGGGTCAACCCCCTTAATACAAACGACCTAAAATAGGTCCATTATGCTGCTTAAAATTTAAGAAAATGTTTCTTCAGGAAACTCATTCTCGAAATGTAAACGGTTCTTTGTTTCACTGACGAATGTGGAATGTGGTCACTTTTAATATACACAATCCATGTGAGTAGCCAGTTTTCTCTCCGCGGTTCCTATTGTTGACATTTGGCTATTCGATATGAGAAAACATTCACTGAAGCTTCTCAAGACTGTGCCAGTGGAGCAAGGCTTATATTTATTTTTTCAGGTGCCCGAATCATTTGAATTGAATGTTTAGCCGTTTTGATGGCCAATAACCATATGTTATTGAACTTACACTCGCACTTACGCTTACAAACGCATTTTACTTTCTTTTATATTGTAAAATCAATAAAAATATCATCTTTGCAGCATCAACAAAATGTGATAACTGCTTCCTGCTATTTTCTTAAATCGACAATAAAAGTGCCTTTGTTTTAAGCAATACAAATTTCTGGTCAGAAATTAATATACACGTTTTGCAAGAGATTCAAAAAAATAAATAAAAGAAATACAGCAAACAGTTCAACGACTTTCTAAAGAACATGCACAAAAATAAACTGACTTTCCAATGAACCACACAACCGCACATAAGTATTACACAAATGATTCATAAATGCCAACCAAAATGAGAAAATTTTCTACACCATCTGAGAATGAGGAAATAAATTTGGTTTGCTAAGGAACAAAACAAAAATGTCTGTTAACAAATTTATGACCGAAAATTATCCCACGTTCTAATTAAACTTTCGATAAGACTACTCAAGTACGCAGGCGGCTCGTGTTCAGTCTGGAATTTAAAACCTCTGTGTTATGTGGAGAGAGAAAGAGCATATTAAATTTTAAACGCTTGGCAACAAACTTTTCCTACAGTTTATTAAATCACGTGTTTGCTGATAAAAAAAATCAAAGCAATATTAATCAACAAATAATAAAAAAAAACATTAGTGCGAAGCTCAAGGCAAGGTCCTCTCAGCAATTATTTCGTATATAAACAAACAAAATAAAAGAAAACAAAAACTATTTCAGTGAAAACTTTTCAGTATGCTTACAAATTGCTCAAAAGCAAAAGTTTTGTGTTGTGATTTATAACAATTTGTGCTGTGTTGGGGCTGTCAGAGTTATTCAACAAAATATATTTAACATTTTTGTTTGTGGGCGTGTTCGACATGGTTAATTGTCATTTTGTATATATCAAGAGGCACATGTGTATATGTGTTTGTATGTACACATGCTCATTTGCCTACCAAATTGATAGGGGACGAAACTAGCCTTAACTCTAAAATTAGATAAATTACAATGTATAATAGAAATCACAAATGAAAATGTTAACAAGGTTTAGAAAGTGTTGAAGTTTTTAATATCAGCATTTCATTTCGCTTCTTTTTTGCAAAATATCTTCATTAGATTTTGCACTAATTTATTGATATTAGAAAGTTTATGTTTATATATATTTCTTTAGTTTTTGAATGCTTTGTAAATTAAATACTATTATTTTATATGGCAATGACTTGCAAAAATTTATTGTTTGAACTAGACTGAGATTGAAAGGCCTCTTTAGAGTGCTACTTGTCTTCCTCTGCAATGCATAAAAACAGCAATTACTCTTCATTAGTTCCAATGTTTACTCAGCATCTGGTTTCGGCCATCTCCTGCAATTGTCATCCGTTAAATCTGTTTTTGGTCAAAATTGGTAGAAGCTCTAATTTCTAAGATTTGATTAGAGAATTCTGTTCTGCTTGAAACGTTTTTCCATCGAGGCAGTCAAACAAGTATAAATAGAAAATTAAAGTTGAAATACGAATAACAAAATCGTTTCCACATGATTAAACAATAATATAGAAAATGTGAACTGAACTGATTGTGCGAGTGTCCTTTTGCGTTTACGGCACTTGTTTATAAGTCTTAATTTAAGAGATAATTTTAGTTTGTATTTGACAGCCATTAAAAGCAGACAACCTCCTGAGTTTCGACAAAAGTGGGGAAAAATTATATATTTGGTGTGCAAATTGAGCATTATCATTTAAATATTATGTGGGCTCTGCATTATCAATTTCAATGGTTTAGAACCGCCGCTCAGGTCGCATCGTTAGACGTTCGCAGAATGAAAGTGCTTGAAGTGGCTGAGGCAGTAGCCGGTAACTTCACATTTTTCATGAATATACATGAAGAAGACATAGCGTAATGTAGCGAAACTGGGTTCCGACGGCGAAACTAGATCTCTTCAAACACAGTCGATATCGAGTAATGGATACATCGATGACAGGCGATAACGATTATCGGTAACTTAAACTTTTCTCTAGTTTTTGTGGCAAGCAGAAGCACATGTGCTAATAAAAGATTTTGAATTTTGAACTTTATAATTGCCAACCTTGTGGCCTGACTAACCGCTATGTTACATTGCTGATGTCACATAATAAATATAAGTTCCGCTCGACCAACCCACCAAGGCGAACTCAACTGAGTTTACCACACAGTCGCTACAAGAACCTAAGGGCAATAATCTTTAATATGGTAAAACGATATTCAGGAAAATATTATTCAGAGCTGTGTAGATTGGAAAAGAGGTCAGGCGTTGCCCATTTTATATCTTTCCGCTCCTGGATTCCCCAGCATGTGTAGATTCTGAATAGAGGTGTACCCGCGACGTGAATTTGAACGCTTCAAGGTCTGTCATGCCTTGTTTTTAAATCCAGAATTCAAATAAAATTGTATTCTTTCTTATGAGAAGCAGAGCGAAATTTTGCTTAAAGTAAAAGAAATGAGAAGCAATCTTGCGATCAATAGTATTGTTCAAAACGATATTAAAGAGCTACAATCTTCTAAGTAATGCAGTAGAGCACGATTTACTTAGTTTTTAGATTCATCATACAAGAATCCGAAATCTTATAATCCGAAATATATAAGTGAGGAAATTCAAAATTACATGAAGTTTCCTGTAGAAATTGTATCTGGAATTTTGCAGAAATATATATATCGTGCTTTCCATATTTTAGAAGAAAGGCGAACACTGCTATTAAGCGATAATATTGATAAGCTGAAAGATAATTTCAACCCTGGTTTTTTTAAGTGTTTATGTAGTAATGAAAAGCACCTTATTTAATTTGTACATAACTTAATTTTTAGTAGATGCATTTTAATCGTGCGTTATCATTCACGACACCTTCTTAAATGGTGCGTGAATCGTGAGTGACGCGAAACGCTCAAAAAATTACGTGCGTGAATCGAGCGTACAAAGATTTTTATTTCGTAGATCGTTCGTGACGTGAGTATGGACTTACGTCTCAAATGGATCTAAAAATTTCAAAACTTATCTTCATACTAGTTTAGTTTATTTTAAGCAACCTTTCTAATGTTTGTTTGTTTAGAATTTCGAACGTAAAATATTGCATATTCTAAGGACTAAAACAATTAAGTACTCCATGCCCATATCTGAGATAACAAACATAAACACTGCTCAAAATGAGGGTTTCACTTTCCATTTTATTTCAACAAAAAGTGCAACTAAGTATTGTAAAAGGTACTCGACTTTCACGTTAACTAGGTTAAGGTTACACATACAGAAAAATACTTGAAAAAGTAAGCCAACTGTCGCGGTTGCTATCAATGCTCGACTGCCCTAGTTAGCATTACAATCAATAATACAAGCAACAGTAGGAAGAAACTTTAAGGGAATTATATTAAATATAATACATAAATAGGCAAGGGAAAATCTGTTCAGTGCCATTATAAGCGCCATTAATCAACATAATTCTGTGATCAGCGTCCTTTTGATATACTGGCGCTTAATATTGGTCTAAGT
The DNA here is from genome assembly GCA_018904235.1 of Lordiphosa stackelbergi. Taxonomy (NCBI): domain Eukaryota; kingdom Metazoa; phylum Arthropoda; class Insecta; order Diptera; family Drosophilidae; genus Lordiphosa; species Lordiphosa stackelbergi. Next base: position 20,809 of record JAEIFU010003251.1, on the reverse strand, counting down.
TTGACTACTGCACTGTTAAAAAAATTATTTTTTATTGTAATAAACTCTAATCGAAATTGTTTTGTAAGGACCTTTTTGTAGAGCTAACCAGATTCAAGACTTATCAAGGCTGCCAAACCTTCGGTGATGTTGTTGCTGCGGTTGTTGTAGTATTCCGGTTCAAAGTTGGCCATAAATTAAAAACATAATCCCATGATTCCAAGTTGTTTGTGAATGGATTATCTGAAAGTAAAACAGTAAACGGGGGTTTGTTATGAACTAAAGCTATTTTGGTTTGAACTAGGATATTTGGGATAGTTCAATTAACATTAGAGTTACGGAGTTTCAAAGTCAAAACTTTAAAAATAGTCTTTTTTGCCCTCCTTAATTAAAGGAATCATTTCCGACCATATAAAGTATATATAGATCTCAGAGACTAGGAGAGCTCGAGCAACCAAGTTTTATATTATAACACCTATTTTCTTTGTTTCTAATTTTTGCCAAGCCCACCCCTCCCCGACTATAAAAAATTGAATAACTTCCACAATTTGAAAGATTTAAGATTTGCAATGTAAAAAAAATACATTTATCCTCGCAATATCTATCATCCCTTAAATTTACATAAAGATCGATCTTGTGGGAATGTCCGTGAAGTCTATCAATCTGGCAGACAATTTCACGATGTGGAGTCATTAGTAAAAGCCATCAAGACCAGGTGTTCTTGATCAAGGTCTAATCTAGGTGTGTTTGATGGCTTTTATTAACGACAAACTAACTTATGCAAACTATCATTTAGTCTTTCAAAAGCCCCTGCCCGACTGAGGGGTTTTAAAGTGATTTCTAATAAAGGTTACATTGTAGTACAATACACATTGTTAATTAAGCCTTAAAACAATTTTAAAACACAAATTATAATTAAGTATTTGGCAGAATTTGAATTGGCTTACACAAAAAAATAGAGAGCGTAAGTTAACGTTGGCCCTAACCGGCTTCGATATACCAGGTACTCATGGGAAGAAATGTTTTATAGCGTTCCAAATATAGCAAAATTTTGAAATAAACTTGGGTAATTGTTTAGTAGAGTTACCCCTCACCAAAAAATTCAAAAAAAACCCTCCATGGACCGCGAATTTACAAGAATTATGGTGTCTTCAGATCGCCTGGGACTTCCGCGGTTCAATGGTGAAAATTATTCTAAAGTTGAGTTTTTTTGTTTAAGAAACTAATTTTTCTTTGCCTTAACTGTCATTTACTGTTGGAAAAAATATTTTAACGTAAACAATTTATTCTTGGTAAAGGGCGGTTTCCACGGCCGCGAAATGAAAAACTCCATATAAAAAACTGCCGTGTAATTTGTCCGTGTGGCCGTTTCATATTCGGTTTCCACTCATTGCGAAAAATGATTACGTTTGCCATTACGTTATGTTAAAAAAATAACGCAGTATTAATTGCTGCTAACGCCTCTTTTTTATGTCGACGTAACGAAAAATGAATTGTCAAAATTGCGAAAACACTTCTATAGAAAATTGCTATATGAGCAATTTTAAAATGTATGATATTTTTTTTTTATTTTTAAATGAAAATTAATTCTAAATGTAGTCTGGTGACATCATTATTACAAAATCAGTTTGCCCTTTAAAGTTTCCAGTAACTGCAACCGCCGGTGCATTGAATTAGCCAAGTTTTGTAAATCATTAAAAAAAAATAGAGGAAAGCTAACTTCGGCTCGACCGAAGTTTTATACCCTTGGAGCATGATATATTTCTGCCAGTTTTTTATATGGCAGCTGTACGATATATTCATCCGATTTTGATCAAAATCTCTAAAATTGTGTTGAGACAGATAATATTTATACCTGAAACGTTAAAACACGCTACCATTGAAAACAAAAAAAGTTTTTCTCACTAAAACTATTTTTTCGACCGATCATTCCTATGGCAGCTATATGCTATAGTCATCCGATTTGGATCAGACTTGACAGAATTATGTGTTAGCAGATCATATTGATCAGTAACGAGTTTGGGAGCGATAGCAGTGAAAACAAAAAAGTTTTTCATACTAAAACTTTTTTCAGATCTATCTTTTGTATGGCAGCTATACTATATAGTTGCCCGATTTGCATAAAACTTGCTGAAATTATATGAAAGCATTAAAAAACTTATAAATACGAGGTTTGGTAGCGATAGCACTGAAAACAAAAAAGTTTTTCTCACTAGAACTACTTTTTCATCCGATCGTTCCTATGGCAGCTATATGCTTTAGTCGTCCGATCCGGCCAGTTCCGACAAATGTGCAGTGTATTTGTACCAAAAGACTTCGTGCAAAGTTTGGTTAAGATAGCTTTAAAAGGAGATAGCATAGAAACAGACGGACAGACGGACGGACGGACGGACAGACGGACATGGCTATATCAACTCAGCTCGTCACGCTGATCAAGAATATATATACTTTATGTGGTCGGAGATGCTTCCTTCTGTGCGTTACAAACATCCGGACAATTTTAATATACCCTCTCCAAGGGTATAAAAATATTTTAGCTCAGCCTTACAAATGCTTCTTTAAGCTGCTTCAAAGTGTCGTTCTCCTTTGCAGCACCGAATATTCTATCAGAAATGATGACCCACAGATATTCAATTGGATTTAGATCCGGATTAATGCCGGCCAATGTAACAGCGGAATATTGTTGGACCTGAAATATGCTTTTGTCGCCGGACAGCTTGTATAGAGGCGTTATCTTGCCAAATTCTCCAATTCTTATTAATTCATGGAACTCTTCCGCGATTGTGATAAGCATACTTTCCAGCACCTCTACATACATTTGCGCATTCATACGGCCAGGCCCAAAACGAATTAACAACCATGATTCATCACCATGGTCGCGCTTGTGGCAGGTCGGCCGGGATGTCGCTTATCTCTCCAATATTTATGATGTCCGTTTGGGCCGTCTATACATTTTTCATCACTGAATATGACGGATTCGAAGTCTTCGTCCCAAATCTTGTACTTTTGACAAAAGGCCGTGCGCGCATTTTTGTGATGTTTCTTGAGGCGCAGTTTGGGTACCTTGTGCTGATATTAAAGACGCAAATTCTTTCGGCAAATTTGCTGTACGCAATGTCGACATATTGGTAGACTTGATTTGAGCGCAACTCATAATTTTTGTTGTTTCTAGAGTCCATATCTTCAGATCGGTGCGCTCATCCACCTTGAGAATTGTACCCTTGCGACAATATTTTTTTGGCAATATTTTTCCGGACTTTTCAAAAAGTTTGGTTACTGTGTTACGGTGGCTGTTTGTTAAACTGCGTTTACACCAATTTTTCTACCAGCTTCATACATTTTAAGCTTAAATAAAATTTTGTAACTTTAAATACACTTGATTGTTATATTCATATTATTGCTTACACACCTCTTCAATATTTTGTCACTTGTATTCGCTATTTATTTTGACGTTTTGGTCCTTAAAAGACAAATAACTCATTTTGCACATATATAAATTTTCTATGAGAAACATGGATGGGTCGCTTGTTTCATATTACAGCACCACAGATTAGGAGGTATTTAGAAGTGAACACTTGGCAAAGCGTCATGAAGAAGACAAAAAAGAAAGTGTATACTTAAAACTAATGTACGGTTATTGGATTGAAAGAAATAGCAAAAAAACATTTTACACATTAAATATATCAATTTTACTGAGGTAGCTTGCAGCTGTTCAAAAGTGTTTTTATTCATATCTGAGAATATGGCTTATGGGCCGATTTCTATTCTTTCAGATAGCTGCTATGTGTCATTAATGTGGACACATTTCACAATTAGAAAATCAGACACAAAAATTACCTAAACGATATTAAGTAAATATATTTCACTCTGTGATTACAAAACAACACTTTCCAAATGTTTTAAACTTTTCAAACCACATGTCAAAAATGTCAGAAGATGTTTCACGTCGATTTCCCAAAACAATTTGACGTTCGATCTGCTGACTTAAACAGCATGGCAACATGAATGAATTGAACTCTATGCTTAGGTTAAATACATATATGTTTTTCAAGATATTCTAATGTTATTCAAGTTTTAATACGATATATCTTATTTTGGAATACACAACTAGTTTTCCAGATTACAAATTCCCCTACTAAAGTTTTTCTATCCATTTTATTTATTGCAGGCCACCATGGAACCCAACAGACATCACGAATATCAAACACATCATCCGCCGCAACAACAATTGACACACCACCACCAAACACATCATCCACATCACCACCCGCAGCCACAACCACAACAACATCATCATCATCATCAGCAGCCGCCGCCGCCGCAGCCAACACACCATCCCCAACAGCTGCAGCAGCAGCATCATCAGCAGCCGCACTATCAACAGTTGCATCATCATCACCACCAAACGGTAGTGGCCAGCAGTTCCTCGGCCAGTAGCTACAATCCGCATGCTCCTCAAACTCTGGCACCGCCTGCGCTTACACATAATGAAGAGACACGTTCTCGGCAGGCCATGTATATGACACACCGTGGCACCGCATCAACGACAGCAGCAGTATCTATTCAGCCACCGGCAGGTGCTGCTGCTGCTTCAGCGTCGCTTGCTGGTGGCGATCCGCATTTACAATACTACACCTCCAATCGGGATTTGACGGCCAAAAAAGTGGAAATGCATACTAATTGGTCCTACAAAACCCCGGCACCAGCTCCTGCGCCAAGACATCATCATCATCATTTGCCACAACAGCAGCAGCAACCTCAGCAGCAGCAACTTCAGCAGCAGCAACCACAACAGCATCAGCCGCCGCATAGCACAGCCTACTGGCCACCCGTGGAAGACCAACGCTATGCCTATGCCAAGCCTACCACAGTGACCCCCGCTCCAGCTCCTGCGCCACGTCGCTACTACGAGGACATGAAATACTCTGTACCTAATGCCGCCGCCAAGGTGCTCAGCTACGCTCCACCTGTCGCCGCGCGACCATACGACCTCATGGAGCATGCCGTCAATCCCAGTCAACCGCATGCATCATTGCCCAGCAGTGAGCAACAGCAACCAAGTCCCAACTATGCGCGCAAATGTCCGCCACACTATGAGACACAGCCGGAGCAAAGAAGTGCCGGAGCAGCCACTCAACATCAGAGCCTGTATATGCCCATGCCGCAGTTTAGTACGGAGAAATTTCAGACCACCGTAAATCAGGCTATCGAAAAGTATGTAAGAGAATCCACACCAGCGATACCACCGCCCATGTTGACGGGAGGATATCCAGGAAGAAGTCCCTACTACCCCTCAACGAAACCAAAACCCGCCTGCAGCAGTACGGCAAATTATGTCAAAGTGGAGCCAGAACATCAGGCATTGCCACAGCCGCCCACGCGATCTTCATTGTATCATAATCCTTACAATACTCCACCACACTCAGATGGCAGCAGCAGCAAAGCTAATAGCAATAACAACTGCTGTAAGGAGAGGGATAACTCACCCGCGTCCACACCTCAGGGCTATCCCACTAAATATGGCAAATTGTTGCAGCAGCAGCAGCAGCCGCCACAACAACACCTTAACAACAACTCCTATTACCAACACGGTACTCCCTCACCCGCAGCTGGAGCAGTAGCCTCACCCACACTAACCACACAACAACAAACAGCGCCCAGCAATGCCAACTATTCCACCTTACAAGTCTATCCACATGGTCCAGATATTTGCTGCACAGCGGCTCCAGCGACTAGCGCGAAGAAAACTGCTCCCAGCATTAAGCCCAATTACCGTGCATTGATCAATGACATGCTGAAGAAGAATACGGCCAGCGAACAGGAACTGAATCTGCAAATAATTAAGAAAACTCTCAATATGGAAGTTCCAGTCAGAAATCCTACACCAGCAGCACCGACAGCAGCGTTACCCGCCAGACCAGTAATAAATCCACCACCACCAACAGCATCAGCACCACTAGCTCCACCAGGCTCAGCCTTACACTCACCCTTGGATTTATCCATGAGAACTGTCAAACAAACAGCCGACTCCACGGAATATAAATATCAACGTCCTCATGCTCCCTCCAGCAGCTTAGCTGGTGGTTTGGGCTTACCTCGTTTTGATATAACACCCAACTTCTCGGCAGCCGCCAATCGGAATGCAACACCAAGTCCTAAGCCCACCGCGGTCATACGACAAAATCCCATAGCCACAGGAGCAGCAGCTGCAGCAGCCGCCCCCGCTTTGGTCATTAAAACGGTACAACAAATGCGTCCCAGTGTTTTGGAAAGCAATCCCTATGCTAAGCGACAACCTGAGGCAGTGACCACCGCTCCCTCGGGCCTACACACTAGCAGTAATCCCAATTATTTGGGTAGAAAACGTCATCTGCAGGAATACAATCAAGCGGCGGCCAAGCAAGCGAGACTAGAGGCCTCCACAGCAAAGCCAGTGGTGGTAGTGGTGGCACCTGTACCCGTAATAGCCATCAATGAGCAGGCTGTGGCCGCCAAAAGGGAACGAGAAAGAGAATTGGAAATGGAAGCCCCCTCCACCTCAACCCAAGCCACCATAATACAGCCACCCAAAGTGGAGCCACGCATCAGAACCAAGGCGGAGCTCAAAGGCTTTACCTTTAATCCACCTACGGTATTGGTTAGCTCCACCACGCCGCCTACACCACCCAATCAGGTGACGAATCACATACAAATCAAACTGGAACCCGCTCCAGCTGCCGCACCCGCTCCCGTTCCCGCTTTAGCCACTGCCATCAGTGATTTAGGTCTAGAGGAGAAGCCGGCCAGCAGCTTTACCCATTCCCTGCTGGATTGGGGTAGTACCTGTAACAATCTGGTGGAACAGCTCTTAAGTAAGGTCACCTCACCAGCACCAGCACCCGCACCGACACCGATTATTAAATTGGAGCTAAGTGAAGATGATCTGCCGGTGGCGCGTATTTTGAAGCGACAACCGGTGGCAGATGCTGAATCGGCTGCCACTACCACCACACAACTGACTACCACCACCACCAATGGCATCTCATCGTCTCTGGGAAATGCCGCACAAAAGAAGCTCAGTAAAGTGGAACGGGAAAAGAAGCGTCTACAGCAGGAACAACGCATTGCGGCTAGGACGGGACAAAGCAGCAGTTCGGAGAGCGATACCACAGAGTTGCACAAACGTAAGACAGCCAGACAAAAGAAGCCCCTAATGCGAAAGGGTAGACCCCGCAAGCAGGCAACAACTACAACAGCAACAGATGAGAAAAGAGCAGAGCACAGTGAAAGCAGTGAGGAGGAGGAGGAGAAGGAGAAAGTGGAGCAACGAACCGAGTCGCCTGCCAAGCTCACTACCAAACCTGGTGAAAAGAAGTCGGAAACTAAAAAGCCCGAGAAGTCTGACAAGAGTGAAAAACCACAGTCTCCCACCAGCAGCAGTAGCTCCTCTGAGGAAGAGCCCGACGATTTGGAGGCGGAAGAAAAGAAATCCCTGGCTAAACCAACGCGGAAAAATCGTCTAGCCCACAACCTAAACACCATGACACGTTCCAAACGTAAAAAAGAACTTGAACTCCAGCTGGCCAATAGTAAAGTTCTGCGCAACGACAAAATCATACGAAATTCCAACACAAAAATCACACGTAAATATGTACGTAAAGTGGTGGATAGTAAAAAGGAAATGATGGTCACCCGCTTGCGTAATAAACAGCAGGATCTCGGCAGTCAATTGAAAAAGCTTAAAGGCAAATCCTCTGCTGTCAAAACTTCCACAAAAATCAACACCACCACCTCGCCACAACAGCAGCTATTTCTTGAAGAATACCGCTATAAACTGGCCCTGAAAATACCCCATCGATTGATCTCCATTAATAAAATCAATAAAGTGGCTGCCTCATTGCCAGATCTGGAGCGACGAGGTTCGGAGCTGGACGGTTTCAAGACACGTCTGCTTGGTGGCAAAACCAAGACCAAAGCAGCCAGCAAACAGCAACAGGATCTAACACCCAAGTCCATTATAGATGTGCTACATCTGCGTGTCACCAATGGCAGTCGCCAGCCGCAGGGCAAGTCTAAGGTCACTTCCGTCTCCGCGCCACCCTCTACCATTACCACAAGCGCTACCACTACCCTACAGCTGCACAGTGAGACATCTCAAACCTCAGCCTCAAATTCGTTCTATGAGCAACCTCAAGCGTATACATGCAGGAGCACTCCGCCCATAGCCACAAATATGGATGATTTGAGTCGCCGTCACTTTAGCATCTTTGATACAAAGGTATTGCAAAGTAAAACTCGTCATGAATCCAAACTACAGCAACGTCGTGAGATTATACGTGAGATTTTTGTGGGTCCCGAGAGACCCGCTTCGGCTCCTCCCGAATGCTCGCAGGAACAGGAGGACAAGGAGGGTGGTTCTGCGATTAGTTATCAAAAATATGAAGAGTTCCTAGAGCAAATGAATCGCCTGGTCAGTGCCAACAATAACAAGTTGGCCCGCAAAGCTGTCACAGAGGTGACCTCGGGTACCACCACCATCGCACACCACAAACGCAAATATCTGCGGCGCAAGGGTAGCTCCGGCTTTGATTATATACGTAAAAAGAAGCGACCCAATCCGCCACAGACGCAAGCCAACCTTACCACTGCCTCCATAACAAATCCGCCCAACTTGGAGCAGACACTGCAAAGTGCGGCGGATGAACGATTAGATGATACGGATAGCACCATAGCGGGTAGTTCGCATTTGCCCCTGAAGATCAAAACCGAAATGGATGTCTGCCGTGAGATACAGAAATGGGTGCTCAACAAGGGTGTGGGGCAGAGTACTATGCATAAGGCGGCGCGTCAGGGACTGATTGATGTGGTTGTCTATTGCTTGGATCGCATGAACATGAATCCGGATCAGAAGGACAATGCGGGCTATACGCCATTGCATGAGGCCTGCACTCAGGGTTGGTTGGAGATAGCAAGGATTTTGTTGCAATTTGGTGCCAATCATTCGGAGGCAGCTCAATCGGGAATTAGGCCGTTGCATGGCGCCATCGAGAATGATCACGAGGAGGTTGTGCGTCTATTGTTGTCCTATGGCGCTGATCCGTTGCTGGCAACGTACTCAGGTAAGGACAGAACTAATATTATTTGATTCTACACCGAAATTAAAACTAAAAAATAGAGGGAAGCTAACTTTGGCTCGACCGAAATTTAAATACCCTTGGAGCATGATATATGCCTGCCAGTTTTGCTATATGGTTGCTATACGATATATTTATCCAATTTGATCAAACTCTCAAATATTGTGTTGAGAAAGATAATATTCATAAATGGAAAGTACAAAAACGCTACCATTGAAAACAACAATGTTTTTCTTACTAGAACTATTTTTTCATTTAATCGTTCCTATGGCAGCTACATATATGCTATAGTCATTCGATCCGAAAGACTTCGTGCAAAGTTTGGTTGCGATAGCTTTGAAATTGACGGATGAGATAGCATAGAAACAGACGGACGGACAGAAATCAAGAATGCATATACTTTATGGGGTAGGAGATGCATCCTTCTATGCGTTACAAGCATCCGGACTATTTTTATATATACAATCTCCAAGGGTATAGAAATGTTGCTTAGAAAAGTATGAAGGGACGGCGCAAAAAAGTAAAAGTGAGCACAGAAACTTAGTTCAAGTACCGCAGTACTAGAGTCAGAGTTGCCAGAATAAGAGGTTCATTGCTAAATTTGCCAAAAACAATTGCTAGAAATTGCTAAAAATTAAAAAAACTGCTAAAAGTGAAAACATAATAAATGAATTTATTCCCGTTACTCGTAGAGTAAATAGTGTATACTAAAGTCGTGTAAATGTATGTAACAGGCAGAAGGAATCATTTCCGACCATGTACATTTTTTACTTTACATATAAAGTTAAGTTGCCTTCACACTTGTCATATATCTCTAAAGAGACTCTCTGACGATAGGTAATAGCAAATCAAAGATCTCAAAATACTTAGATAACTTTGCCTTCTTTCATGTAATTTGACAGGCTCAATTTGATAAGAGCTTCTCTTAGTTTACAAAAATAAAAAAAATAAATCACCCATTTCTACTTGAATTTGATTTAGTATAGTTTAGAATGATAAACTGATAATCTCCAAAATCGATTTAAAAAAGGTTTATGTTAACGTTTTTTGCACATATTATTTTTTATATTACATTTTTATACCTTGGAGAGGGTATATAAAATGGACGGAGTTTGTAACGCTCAGAGAAGCATCTCCGACCCCATAAAGTATATATTTCTTGATCAGCGTGACGAGCTGAGTTGATTTAAGCCTTGTCCGTCTGTCGTCTGTCGTCCGTCTGTCCGTCTGTTTCTATGCTATCTCCTCCGTCAGTTTTTAAAGCTACCCCAACCAGAACTTTGCACTTGAAGTCTTTTGGTACAAATACGCTGCACATTTGTCGGAACCGGCCGGATCGGATGGCTATAGCGTATAGTTGCCATAGAAACGATCGGTTGAAAAATAGTCTTAGTGAGAAAAACTTTTTTGTTTTTAATGCTATCGCTCCCAACCGCCGTATTTATAATTTTCTATGATTTCACATAATTCCACCGATAATTTAACCAAATCAAATATAAAAAACTTTTTGCAAATTTAAAGTTTGTCGGGATATATGTATGGGATCGGACACTATATAGTATAGCTGCCATACAAAGGATAGATCAAAAAAAGTCTTAGTCAGAAAAACTTTTTTGTTTTCAATGCTATCGCTCCCACTTTGGAGATCTATATTATATGCTACCACACAATTTTGTCAAGTTTTGATGTAAATCGGATGACTATAGCCTAAAGCTGCCATAGGAACGATCGGTCCAAAATGTGGTTTTTAGTGAGAAAAAACTTTTTTTGATTATCTTAGCTATAAAACTGGCAGCATATATCATGATTCAAACTCATTATAGCCGAAGTTAGCTCCCCTATTTTTTTTATTATAAAAGTTATTTTTTATTACGGCAGAAAATCTCAATTCAGAAACGGTTAGATAGAGTTAAGCAAGGTATAGACCTAAAACTAATCAAATTTTCAATAGTCGCTTAGAGCATCGGTTTAAATGAAACAAGTAAAACTATTGGAAAATAATTGATTTTTTTCCTCCAAATAGGCAAGAATTTTATAAATACAAAATACTATTTTTATTTTTTAGCGCAAGAAACGCACTTCTGGGAAGAAAAAAATCTGTGAACTCCCATATATTAATATCAAGAGCTGATGAAGCAAATCCGAAAACATTTTTCGATTTGGCTAACAAAAATTTAAAATTATTTTATTTCAACAAGTCTGCAAACTTGTTCATTTTGATGGCCTGCCTAAAAATGAGGTCTTCAAACCGCCCCGAAGTCAGAATCAACCAGGTATTTCGGAAGTCCTAGACGAACCTGAATATAAGCAAAAATAGCTTAAAATAGATTAGTTATACAGGCATGTTCTCAATTCCACTTCCACGGCAACTTTTCGAAAGTTAAATTGATTCATGTACTCGCAACATCAAAACGAAAAAGTTTTTCGGTTTAAAAAGTAATGCTTGTTAGTCGGTGGAATAAAAAGTACTTGCCAAATTGCGCACTTTTAGAGTTGCTAGATGTACATAAAGTGATTTTTGTTTAATGCTGTAGTCAATTAAAAAATTGTAAGTTAAATTTAATTTGTATTCTAGTCTTTAATTGATTTATAAAGAATATTTTGTTTAAAGAGTCCAGATTTTGGCTGTGCAGACGAAAACGAATAGTGAAAGCATCTTTCATTTCCGACAGTTCCATTTTCGATCAGTTCGCTTGGAATTCTCTTTTGTGTATCTAGTGCAGCAATGGCCCTTGGTTCCTCCCCGGGGGCGAAAACATTTCGCTATTCACACGTACATTACCCGAACGCTTGCCGAAGCTGAAACCAAAAGAGCAGAAATGCGTCATTCGCTCGACAGAGATCGAAGCGATTAGGTCAAAGCAAATTCTCGGCGCTTTATATTCGCACACCAATACTATCTCACTTTTTGGCCTCGCTCTCGCTGGCCATCGCTGATCTAGTGCCATTCTCGTTTGGTCCAGTGGTTTACAAAAAGTAAAAAGAGAGCAATTCCATTCGAAATTGTTCGATTTACTTTTCAAAAAGTAGTGGGATTGGGAACATTTGCCATATCCGCGTAGTCTAAGAAAAACTTTTAAAACCATCCTTGTACAAAACATTAAATTTAACGTCTTCAGCTGCAATATCTTAAGCAATTTAGTATCACACGCACACTCTTTCATTATGTTGGCTTTATTAGGGTTGAAACAGTATAAAAATAAAAATCACTCATGAATTGGAACTGTGTCCAATGATTGTGCCCTAATTGTTCACTGCAATATTCACTTCTCACACTTGTGGACGGGTGTGGCGCAGCTGTTAGTGTGTCGGCTTGCTGTGCGGGAGGCGTGGGTTCAATCCTACCATCTAATAAAAAAGATTCAGAAAAGCTTGGCTTGGCCCTTTGGGGCTGTAAAGCCAATTTTACATTTACAATATTCGCTTCTCAGGCATTGTACTGAGGGGAAGATCCATAGCATAAAATGCTGAAGTTTCAAAGGAAATTATTTGCATTCTTTCGAAACACGATTCAGAAGTAAAGTAGCTACAAATAGCTAATAGCTGATAGCATTTTCATAAATTTAATAGCATTTAGCATAAATAGCTAAAATGGCAACACTGACTATATCAAAGCGCCGAACAAGATTCCCGATACCGACACCGCCTATCCAGTAGACAGGAAATCACTATTTGGATAGTTGGTTCGTACATTTTAGAGATAATTAGTAATCAACATTAATTATTGTAATTATCTGGCAATGGTTTGGGAAAGATCTCATGAACGATAGTCAAATTATGAGCAAATATGATTTTTTGAATTTTTTTTAAGCAGAAAATTTTTGAGAATTATTTAAACTTAGAAAAAAATCCTTTATATAAAAAAAACAACCATATTTTGCATACTAAAATCAACAATTCGGTATGTTATAAACAAAATCAAACTTCATGTTTGGATTTTTTGTAATGTTAGTCAATGTAGTGTATGTAAAAACAAACGATTATCCAAACATCTCCTGAACCAGACGTTCTTATATTAAGAAGCCCCCGAATCCAGAAGACCTCAAAGAGAATATGCGTTCAGAATTTTTAACTTAGCAGCGGAAAATAATAGAAAATGTCTTATGTCAGTATGGTCATCGATTTAAAATCACTTCTTGAATGCTTTCCAATTTTTGATTGCGGACTTACATGATGAACTCATCTAGATTTCTCTGTACATGAAATACTTTTACTTTTAAAGAGCTTCAACTGCGACTTAATCTGTGTTCAACTTTTTTCTAACTATCATTTCAGGTCAAACCCCGCTAATGTTAGCTTCAAGCAAGTTAATGCGTGGCATTTTGCGTTCTCATCTCAGCGATGCACAAAGTGCATCCGCTGACATCAAGCCCATGCGATTTCCAGGACCTTGGGAGTTATTTGGTAAGTGAAATGAAATACTGGAGCAAATTTTATGTTTACTCATTTACCAAACTCTTCCACAGATGCAAAGGAATATGGTTATGATATATTCGATAATGTACCGAACACAGCTTGTGATATGAGCAGAGCTCTACGTAGAGAAAGGAAAGGGAAAGTGCGCAAGTGCAGCAGCAATAACAATAATGGAAACAATGGTTTGTTGTTGCCCACCAAGAAGGAGGAGAAGGCAACAATAAAACAGAATGGGGAGACAAGTGCAACAAAGACTGGAACGACAACGACTACGACGACGACAATGATGGTGAAACTAGAGCCCGGTACCGAGGAGGATAGCAATAATAATAAAAACAACGATGAGCTAAATGCAAATGTTGAGAATAATTTAGTAACAAGCGTTGTGAATGTCAAGAATGAAGTGAAAACGGAATTGGTTGACGACGAGGACGATAATGATGATCAACACGATGATGAGCATGCAAACGAAGATGGCGAGACCATGGATGACGGATTAAATGGTGATATTTTTGAATTTGAAGAGGCCGATGTGCCCTTGCCACCACTGTACTTGCTCAAAGATGAGGGCAGTGATAAATGGGTACTGTTAAATGATTTGTGCAATTTACTTAAAGTCAAATCGAAGGATACGCTGCTAAATAAGGTGAGAAGCACGGAAGAAGAAGAAAAGGCGGTGGAATCACCGCAATTTATTGAACAAGCTCTAACCATTTTAATTGGGTAGGCTTTGATCCTAAGTGATTTAATTGAATTATTTGAGTTGACAAAAAATCTAGCTTAATCGATTCAGCTATGTCTGTCTGTTTCCACACAAACTAATCTCACAGATTTAAAGCTATCGAGTTGAAATTTTTTACAGAGTCGTCTTTTAATTTGAAAGATCCGTCGATGTCACAGAACTTAAAACGATTTAATTTTCTTATTTGAAAATCTAGTTAGAAGGCTTGTGTCCAATATAAAGTCCCATCTCTAAATATGATTTGCATCTCTGGCCAAATTGTTTGAGTGGTGAATTTTGCTAAATCTCCTAACAGAATACGATAGATTAAGAACCAACCGAAAGAGATTTCTGGGACACCGAGCATTGGTTTTGGGTTGGAATTTGCTGGGTAGAGATTTCCGTGACACCTCCGAATATACCGATTACAAAATAAAGCGCGACAAAGTAATTTTAGATTTAAGACTCGAATGCAATCAGTTGCAGTTCGCTTGGTTGTAGATCAGAGTCCTACGCGTTCCTATCTTTTGGACATACAAAACTGGGTAATTGTTTAGTAGAGCTACCCCACCAAAAAAATCGGAAAAAATATCCGCCATAGACCGTGAATTTAAAAGAATTATGGTGGTAAAAATGGTAAAAATTATTTTGTAGTTGAGTTTACTTGCTTAAGAAACATAGTTTTCTCTGCCTTAACTGTCATTCAATGTCATAAAATTTGGCGAATATTTGGTCAGGTTTTGTTCAAATATATTAGTGTATTTCTAAGATACATCATACATACAAAATCGCGCGATTTATAAAAAAATAATTCCTCTGCGGCGCTCAATTTAAAAAGCTTTTAGATAATAATGACTTACCTCAGAAAATTCCACATTATTAATTATGTTTAGGATTATAAATATCCAATTTCCAGAAATAGTTGATGGATTTTTTTTCAGCGATTCGAGTATTTTTTAAAAAACTAGCACTTTGACAGGTGTACAATATACTGACTCTTACAGTATCCCAGACTACAAACTTTGATATTTGCGAAATACTGAGCACAGATTCCGCAAAGAATGTGTTTAAGCGAACACTTTCCACGTTCTCGCACTTGTTTGTTAGATTTTCTGGTGGCGTTTCTGCACTGCCATCGTTTTCCTGCATAGAAAATAGCCATTCTCTAACTTACAGACTCTCTCGCACTTTGGACAGGCTTTTGACCACAAAATGCAGCCAAGATTCTGGACAAATGGAAAACATCCTCATCCTTTATTGAAGTGTTTTTTAAGTTGCGACAATTCATTCTTCGTTGATGCACCGCAATTTGGAGTTTTCCTAGAATAAATTGTTTACGTCAAAATATTTTTTCCAACAGTAAATGACAGTTAAGGCAACGACGAATATGTTTCTTAATCAAAAAATACTCAATTTTAAATCCTTTTTACCATTAAACCGCGAAAGTCCCAGGCATTCTGAAGACACCATAATTCTTGTAATATCGCGATCCACGGAGGGTTTTTTTCTTGAAATTTTTGGGGAGGGGTAACTCTACTAAACAATTACCCAAAATTGCTCTGCGTTAGTCGAGTCGACACGCAAACAGGATAAGCTCGTCGCAGCGGTCTTTTGCAAAAACAACGCAAGGCCAAATAAAAGTCGCGTCAGCAGCGAAACACACACACGCAACGCCAAAATGAGCATGTACTCATGAAGCCAGAGCTCGCAAATAACTGTTACCCGTTTACACCTTTGCGGTCTGCGCACGAACATAACCGAAAAAACATGCACGCTTGCTCTCTCTCTGAGCAGAACACTTTTTTTCGCTTTGTTCTGGTTTTCAGTTGACCGTTCTCAGCTGAGCTATTCTAGTTGTGCTCATTCAATAACAACATACAAAGAGCGATCCGAGTCAGCGCTCGCACATTAACAGCCAGCAGCGCAGACCGATATATTCAAGAGACGAGGTAAACGGTTCCTCTCTGACTCTTTGCTCAAAGTATATAACAGTTATTTTTAGACAACGGAAAACGGTCAACAGTTATTTGCGAGCTCTGCATGAAGCTGATTTTCAGGACCACAAACGTACACACATACCTAAAAACAAAATCCTTGGTCAATACTGAACCACGACTATTACCATGGATGACCAAAGATGATGACCAAATAAAAATTGTCATCATTTCGTCAAATCATCAATCAAAAGACGACCGACCCAATCCACTAAATATGCAAAGAAACTGACATCAGGTCTACAATTTTCGCTCGTTAGTGAGCACAGGAGCCTGGCAGATGCAGTGCATAAATGCAATTCCATATTATTGTTACGATAAGCACCTCAATTAAATAATATACAGTTTACCGTACTTGCCGTGTCTGATACTTTCGTTTTGTGTACAAATTTTAGTTTAAATCAGCATTATTTTACAAATTTTCAATATATCAGTTTCTTTGTCAAATGTCAGTTGTACTGAATTAATTTGACACTCACCCTAGTCTCAGTTCTATTCAATTCGGGCCCTTATAGATTGAATTTTGTAAATTGGACACTCAATCAGCTTTCACAGTCACTCAAGTTCGTTGGAATGAGTGTCGAAACTCATTCAATTAATTTCACCTCACAAGTAGTTTTGAGTGCAATCAAACAGCCCTCCAGTATCTACCTCTTGTCCTTTTGCAAAAAAGCCAATAGTTTGAGAGAAGCTCAGCTTTGACCCTCTCAGTTTTGATCGTCAATCTATTAGATTGAATCTAAATAAGAGTAATTGATGAAGATAAATATGTCGGAATCCCAGCCGAACCGCATTTTATCCTCTGTGCCAAAGGTAAATAGTCCGTCTGTCTGTCCGTATGAACCATCTGATCTCAGAGATGGTAAGAGATGCAGGTTTGACATTTATGGGACATATACTTCTTATACTTGCAGGGAGATCAAGAATCTTACCTTCTTAGCATATTTAGTAACTAGTACTATTTATTGGTCAAAGGAATGGCGAAGATCGGCTGAACGATAGTTGAGTTATAACTCAAACAATTAGCAATTACATGGTTTTAACTTAAATTGATCAGATGTATACAAGCTTTGGGAGGTACATAGTATGTCGGGCTTGACACATTTTCTTTCTTGTTTTCCTATCCATTCCAAATTCTTTTTAATCCCGAATCCTCCCATCACAGAAACTTAAATACTTTAACCGTGGGACTGAAATATGTAAATTTGTGATTAAAAACTGAATTTCTTGTGACTAGAAAAGAAAGAGTAAATGTAAATGTAAAATTGGCTATACAGCTCCTCCAAAGAGGCTAAGCCAAGCTTCTCACAATCTCTTGGCGTGTGTGCTTTAAATTTTTCGCACAAGAGAAAGGGACCTACAGTTTAACGCCGAATCCGAACGGCAAAGTTTGAGAATTTGCTTTTTCATGGCTAGATTACTTCACAGGTGGCGCCAATAGCTGGTGAAGGTGACCGTATGTGTAAAAGTTTTGTCTTGGGGTAGCATCGAAAAAAAAAAACAATAAAATATGTACAAATACTAATAACTTCTTCTCTTTTCTATGTCTCCCTTCTTGCAGCTCTGTCCGGCCAACAATGCTCTGGGCAGCACTCAAAAGCAACTGCTTAGGGAATTCAAAATCGATGATTTCCTCGAGCAGGCCACCTGCCTGCAACTGTTGTGCGCCGGCGAGAAGCTAAATATGTTTAGCTCCTCCAAGGTTGTGCTCATCAAATACAACGACAGCGTCAAGAACTTATTAGGCGTTAAAACCATTTTAATGAAATTTTAATATAGAAAACAGAAGCAGATACTTTTAGTATAACAAAAAATTAACTATTAGGACGAATATAATTATAGTTTAATATTCTTTTAGCTAGTAATTAGTTTTAGCTAAACGTCTTTGTCTTTGGAAGACGAAGTCTTTTTTTAAAAAATATATATAAACTAATTTAAATTAGAGCTAATGCAAAGTGATAAAAAGGTGCTATACACACTCAAAAAAATATGAAGAATGGAAGTGAGACGAAGTAGTTGAGGAATTGGAAACTGGAAAGTGCACCGATCCAACAACAAAAAAATTTAGATATTAACTGAGGGAACCGGCTGCAATTTAGAACAAAAGTGAATGCCAGCCAAGCAGCAGCAGCTAATAAATCTTCTATAGAAATTTAGGGATAATGTGTAATCTATGGTTTTTAAACAACAACAAAATAATATTGGAAATATTTCATAATGAAGCAACAACAAAGGCGTATTTATGTATTATGTATTTTTAAATGAAATTATTAACATAAACTAAAATAGTAGATTATATATATATTATATGTATACAATTAAAGCAACACTCGAAAGTGTTTAACAACATTATTATATTATGTAATATAATTTTTAAAATAAAAATTATTTTTAACAGTTATTTTTATTATAAAAATTGAAATAACACTTATTTTTAATTTTTATTAGTAAAAATTGAAAATAAGAGTTATTTTTCAATTTTTATTTTAAAAATTGAAAATAAAAATTGATTTGAAATATCTTTTAAACCAGGCGCTGCATTTTAGAAGTAGACATATATCTGTGATCTATGTTTCAATACCTTTCCATTGATACATCACATGTCCTTGAAGGATCAATATTAAGGATACCAAAATTTTTATTCATTCAGTGCTTCTTTTTATACATATCGCTCACTTACTTTAAGTCTCTCATAACTCAAACACGTAAGAAAAGTTGGTCAAGCTCTGCAAAATTTAAAAGTTGTTCAGTGTTTCAGTCCCAGAGTTTATGTATGCAAGAAATTTTGACAACACTGCAGATGCAAACTGTAAACCGAACCAAAATAAACCAAACCGCTAATTCGTGCTCATAAACCGAACTAAACCGGTGTCGTATTAAGCAGCAAAACCCAAACGAAAACTGCACGCTTAAAGAAGAATTTTGAAGAAGTTTTGAAAAAGGATCTCTTCGTGATTACCTCGGAAAACATATCACCTTTTAACCGGTGACGAGCTATGATGAACACTTTTCACTTTTGAACTAGTTAAGCCGGCTGGTTCGGCTTGCTTTATAGTACCATCCTACACAACAAGTTTTCAGTTCATAGCTCAAGCCATTTTTAAGCAATGACTCTAAGGCTACCTGTAAAATTCTGTAAAAGGTTCGGCTTGGAAAGGTAAATTCAATAGAAACAGAAATATAAAACACGTATATTTAATGTTTGCAAATTGCGAAATAGATACATAGAGTACATCTTAAAATCCAGTCCTATTTCTCGTTCGAGGAGTGCTTACCAGCACATTTGTGAAAAGTATCTGAAAACCAAAAATGCAATGACAATGAATTTTTCAGCATGCTTTATCGCATTCTTTATTCAGTTTTATGAACAGTATTTTTTTTATAGAATATGAGGACAAGTTGCACCTCAAGTCAGACATGACCAATTTTAAAGCAGAAAATGCCCTCTCAACTGACACTTGGGTTGCTGGCACGCAATGGATCACTTTCGCCAATTGATACCGAGGATACATGAACTTTTTGTCCTCCCAATACTTCATGATATTCTCTCTTATATCAATTGGATTGGGGGAGTATGCGCCTATTTCGGTTATTGCAAGATTGAGTTCAGGATCATCTTCCCCAACTGTCTTTTCATTCCCAGAGGCCGCCTCAATTGAATTAAGAAATTCGTTGAGAATGCTTTGTGGAGTAGTGTTAACCTGACTTGTTGACGGATAGGATACTTGAGATGAAACTGGGTCCATCTGTGGTGAGTCTACACTCAAATAAAATGACAATGCTTAGACGAATTATTGGAAGTCTTCCTTGTTTGATAGTCAATTTCGAACTAATTTAATTAGACTTCAATTAGCCTATATGTGCATTCGCTTTGACATCTCATTTTCACAGTCAGCAGCAGGAAAAATATGTTTTAACTGAAAGCCGAAGTATGTATGTGCAATAACGACTGCAGGACAACTGAGATATGATGCTCTTGCATTAATATGAATTTACAAATGATATAACGATATATTCTCATCTCATATGGAAAGTTTAAGATACATCAATTTGAAAATTTTACACAAATTAGTACAAAACACGGCAAATATTTCTACATCAAGTCAAAAATTGCAATTTTATGGAGAGTATGTTACAGTACAACTTTCTTACTTGATTGAGTTATGACAGACTTGAAGTAAGTGAGCGATATGTATATAAAGTGGCACTGAATCAATAAAAAATTTTGGTATCCTTAATTTTGATCCTTCAAGGACATGTGATGTATCAATGGAAAGGTATTGAAACATAGATCACAGATATATGTCTACTTCTAAAATCCACCGACTGGTTCAAAAGATATTCAAAATCAATTTTTATTTTCAATTTTTAAAATAAAAATTGAAAAATAACTCTTATTTTCAACTTTTAAATAAAAATAAGAGTTATTTTTTGATTTTTATTTAAAAATTGAAAATAAAAGTTTATCCTGATTTTGGATTGCTCACTCAAATTTCGGATATGGGGTGCCTCCAAAAGGGTCTAGGACACTTATTTGGCTTTGATTTTTTTAAAGTCCATAACTCTTATTTGCGATCCCTGATTTA